>MJUT01056308.1:103002-113409 GCA_002080005.1 Gigantidas platifrons
ATGTTGGACTTTAGTTGAAGTAATACGTAAATACCATGGTACAATGGGACCAGCGATATAATGAGAAATGACTATATTTTGTTTTCAATTTGACCTCTGAAGTTCATATGAAATGGCAGTGTTGCAAATAATTTTGAGGGCGCGGGTGGCCTATCACCAATACGGCGTGGTTTCGTGTTCAGTTTTGTAAATTACAAAAAAGAGTCCACTCAACTCGCAGCTGCAAGTGGTAAAATTTACCAGTTACTTGCCTAGGGTTGGTGGTTATCACATGATACTCCGTCTTCCTCCACCACAAAACTGGTCTCCATGACATAGCTGAAATATTGCTGAAAGTGGAGTTAAACACCAAAAATTCAAATTCAAATTGAAAGTTTGACAACCAAATATCATTCAGTTCAAATTTTTGAGTAGAATATTTTGATTTCATTTTTGTTCATGATATGCCTAATTGGCATACATTTGCTGAAAAGAAGATATCTTGAACTATTCAAAGCGATGAACATTTGTAGCTGCAGTTAAAATTTGAGACCATTTTGATTGATAATAATAGACAATTAAAGAAATTTCAACCGCATCGGTGCTAAGCAACGGGCAGAAAATAGTATCCAATATATATAATAATAACTAGAGGTTCCTAGTAGCCTGTAATCGCTCACCTGGCTCAAAGTTGGCACAGCAGTTTCAGAGGAGATCATTTTTAAGTGAATTTTTGCGAATCTTCTATTTGTAGCAATGGCCGCCATCTTCTTTGGCGGGCGGGGTTGTCGGATATAATTCTGAAAGGGGACCATCTAAAGACCATTTCACCATAGTTTGGGCCCAACTGGCCCAGCAGTTTCAGAGGAGATAATTTTTAAACGATTTTTTGCTGAATTTTCTATTTTTAGTAATGGTGGCCATCTTGGTTGGCGGCCGGGGTCGTCGGACACAATTCTGAAATATGACCACCTAAAGATATTCCACCATAGTTTGGGCCCAATTGGCCCCGTAGTTTCAGAGAAGATAATTTTAAGTGATTTTTTGCCAACTTTCTATTTTTAGTAACGGCGGCTATCTTGGTTGGCGGTCGGGGTCGTAGGACACAATTCTGAAAGAGGACGATCCGAAAACCATTCCACCATAGTTTGGGCCCAATTGGTCCAGCAATTTCAGAGAAGATAATTTTTAAGTGATTTTTTGCCGAATTTTCTATTTTTAGTAATAGCAGCTATCTTAGCTGGTGGCCCGGGTCGTAGGACAGAATTCTGAAAGGGATCACCTAAAGACCATTCCACCATAGCTTGGGTCCATATTTGACCCAACAGTTTCAGAGGAGAGAATTTTTAAGTGATTTTTTGCTGAATTTTCTATTTTTAGTAACGGTGACCATCTTGGTTGGCAGCCAGGGTCGTCGGACACAATTCTGAAAGATTATCACCTAAAGACCATTCCACCATAGTTTGGGCTGAATTGGCCCAGTAGTTTCAGAGGAGATAATTTTTAAGTGATTTTTTGCTGAATTTTCTATTTTTAGTAATAGCAGCCATCTTGGTTGGCGGGGGATTGTCGGTCTTAATTCTGAAAGGGAACCACCAAAAGACCATTCCACCAAAGTTTGGTTTTAATTGGCACAGTGGTTTTGGAGGAGTTGATTAAAATTAAAAAATCTAACGACAGACGGACGCCCAGTGGTAGCAATAGCCCACTGTCACATGACCCTCCGGGTCAGGTGAGCTAACAAGGCTTCCAATACCAAAATGTAAACAAATCAGTTTATTTTTTGCATGCTTTTTTCGTGTAAATATTGTGGTATGCTTCGATTCCTTACTACTTAATATACTTCCGCCTTACTTTTTTCGGGAGTTAATCCATAATCAGAGCGTCAGAGAACTTTTTGTTAGATGCTGAAGTTTAATTAAGTCCATCGGTGGAAATAGCCATTGCAACTGCCATCTTTGTAAATGGATCAAAATGAAATGAGCAATCTCTATAGAGGACCTTCCATAGATGCTTCTTACCAAGCTTCATATTATTTGGCCAAGCGGTTTCAGAGGAAAAGCTGTTTTAGAAATCGAACAATAAGAAACAAGAATTGTCAATGGCGGCCATGTTTGTTAACAGATCAAAACGGAATGAGCAATTCCCGTAGAGGACCTTCCATGGATTCTTCCTACCAAGTTTCGGTCTATTTGGCTAAGCTGTGTCAGAGTAGAAGATTTTTAGAAATTGATCAATCAGAAAAAAGAATTGTCTGTGGTGGCCATGTTTGTTAACAGATTGGGACAAAATGAGCAATCTTTATAACAGGACTTTCCATAGATGCTTCCTACCAAGTTTCGGATCATTTGGCCATGCGGTTTCAGAGGGGAAGAATTTTAGAAATAGATCAATCAGCAACAAGAATCGCCTGTGGTGGCCATGTTTGTTAATGGGTCGGGACAGAATGAGCAATCTTCATAGAGGACCTTCCATGGATGCTTCTTACCAAGTTTCGGTTCATATGGCTATGTGGTTTGAAAGAAGAAGAATTTTAGAAATAGACAAATCAGACACAAGAATCGCCTGTGGCGGCCATGTTTGTTAATGGATCGGAACAAAATGAGCACTCTTTATAGAGGACCGCCCATATCTCCTTCCTACCAAGTTTCGGTTCATTTAGCAAAGAGGTTTCAGAAAAGAAGAATTTTTAGAATCAGCCAATCAGAAACAATCATCGCCTGTGGCAGCCATGTTCGTAAACGGATCGCGACAAAATTAGCAATCTTTAAAGAGGACTTTCCATAGATGCTTCCTACCAAGTTTCAATTCATTTGGCAGAGGGGTTTCAGAGGAGAAGATTAAAATGTGAAAAGTTAACGGACGACAGACAACGGACGCCAAGTGATGGCAAAAGCTCACATTGCCGTCGGAAAGGTGAGCTAAAAAATTCTCTTTAAGTTTCCCTATGCTAAATATATCAGCGATATTAATCCATAAAATCAAAATGGGACAGAAAGCGGAAGATTTTGATTCTTCGTTTGATGTCTCTCAGGACCTTTTTTGTACTATAAACGGTAATACGTAAAGATCCGAAAATCTTTCACTCGCACGTTTTTTTTTTTTTAAATCAATCAAAGCATATTCGTACTATTCTGATTTTAGTATATGGTATGGCATGGTATGGTAAAATCCTGAGAAACTCCGAACAACGAATCAAAAACTTCCGCTTTCTATCGACCATAGTTTTCTTATTTTGATTTTTATGGATTAATATTGCTGACATACTTAGCATAGGGCGACTTAAAAGAGATTTTTTGTAATATTTCTTTGGCTCAAATTTGTATATTATCAAACTCATCATAGACTGTGCATTTCTAGCAATGTTGTCAAAAAATGATGGAGACTTAGAACATTTGCATAAACTATCATCTGAGCTGCGCAAAGGACCTGGATGCTAAGCAAGCAGGAAATAAGTGGAGATAACTGAATAATCATCCACTAGATGTACTTTACTGAATAAACAGGCTGAGAATACTCATAGACATTTGTAATTGGATTTTTAATTACTCCGACATATAACCGGAGGTGTTCGCTTATACGAAGGAAAGAAAGAAGATATAGATCAATGACCTTGACAGGTGAAAAACATGGAAAAAGCATGGCTGCACTTCATCTCCGCGAATTTTGAAAATGACTGTAATGGTTTACGATAACAAAAATCTCTATATCTCTGAGTTAGAAGACACACGGCTGATGTTTATTTTATTTTTGTAGATCAATGACCTTGACAGATGAAAAAGCATGGCTGCACTTCATCTCTGCAAATATTGAAAATGACTGTAATGGCTTACGATAACAAAAATCTCTATATCACTGAGTTAGAAGATTGTTGTCTATTTTATTTTATTTTATTTATCAGTAATACAATATGACGACCCGGCGGGTTAGAGAAAGCCAACAATAATTTTTCTTTGGCCTAATACCACTTCATTGCAAAAGGAGCTGGGCTCCCCACTATCAAAAGTTGAGGGTGGCAAAACTAATTTTCCTCCCCCTTTTTTGCATTAAATTTAAGAACAAAACTTTTTTCATTTTAGTGTGGAAACATATATTGTTCAGTCAGCTAAGGGTATAAGGATGTTTTGAAACCATAGTGACTTTTTTTATTCCTGCAGCTTAGAAACTTTAACAATCTAAGGGATCGACCATTTAACTTGCAGGGGGGTTATGGGTGTTTTTTCGTTCAGAAATTTTTTTCAAACAACACAAGAGTTAGAATAATATTTTTGTTGTCGCAAATTTTTTATCCAGAATTTAACGTTAGGTTATATGACAAAAACTCTGCATCAGATTATTTTTTTTTCCTCTACCAAAATCAGAATATTTTTTTCAGCAACATTGGGAATCAGAATATTAAAAAAAAAAACATACCCCCCCCCGGAAGTTAAATGATCTGTCCCTAATATAGAAACTAGTAATTTTTTTGGGGGTATATTTTTTCATAAATATGTAAACAGAATGGCCATTTAGATTATCATAATTATTGAGGTAATGACACACGATTGTCTATTTATATTTAAAAAATAAAAAAATATTGAGGAAATTGGGAAAAAATGTATAGTTCTTTTTACGTTTTAGTGTATTTTTCACGAAAAACGTATGAGGGTACCCCTATTTAAAAACCCATATTTTTTTTTCTATTGCAAATATGCCATATTTTTTTCTAATTTTTTCAACCGTGTCAAAAGTTCATCTAGCTGGTCTTAAATGACTATAAATTTACGCTGACTTACTATATTTTCCAGGAAGTCATTTTTGTCTTCAGTATCATGTGTTTCATTCCTTCTGTCATCTTTAAATGAACTGTTGTCAAAGGTGCTGTTTTGTTCATTTGAACGGTACAATTGTTGTTTAATGTGTGTTGAGGTGACCAAGTTGTTGAAAGTTTGCTGATTTAATGATGCGAGCATTGATTCATCTGTATTAGTTCCTATTGATTTGGTTGCTACATTTGACTTAGAAGAAATAGTTTTACTGTACTGATGATCACTGGCAGGAATGGATGTGTCTATACTCTGAGACTGTAAACACACGAGACATGGATGGCCACATGAGAGAACAAGTGGTAATGAACTATTTCTTGTCTTCATACACACTGTACTTTCATCAGTTTCTGTAACATACATGTACATCTGTAAAAAAAAGGTGAATGATAAATCATTATCAGAATCTAGATACTCCCAGGAACCTATAATCACTTATACTGGGTTACCCATGTATCACAGTTCTAAACGACGTAAAAATTATGTTGGACTTTAGTTGAAATAATACGTAAATACCACTGTACAATGGGACCAGCGATATAATAAGAAATGACTATATTTTGTTTTCAATTTGACCTCTGAAGTTCATATGAAATGGCAGTGTTGCATATAATTCTGAAAGTTTGGGGGCCCGGGTGGTCTATCACCAGTACGGCGAGGGTTCGTCCTCAGTTTTGTAAGTTACAAAAAAGAGTCCACTCAACTAGCAGCTGCAAGTGATAAAGTTTACCAGTTGCTTGCCTAGAGTCGGTGGTTACCTCAGGATACTCCGTCTTCCTCCACCACTAAAACTGGTCTCCATGATATAGCTGAAATATTGCTGAAAGTGGAGTTAAACACCAAAATTTCAAATTCAAATTCAAATTGAAAGTTTGACAACCAAATATCATTCAGTTCAAATTTTTTAGTAGAATATTTTGATTTCATTTTTTTTCATGATATGCCTAATTGGAATACATTTGCTGAAAAGAAGATATTTTGAACTATTCAAAGCCATGTACAGTAGCTGCAGTTAAAATTTGAGACCATTGTGATTTATAATAATAGACAATTAAAGAAATTTCAACCGCATCGGTGCTAAGTAACGGGCAGAAAATAGTGTCCAATATATATAATAATAACTAGGCTTCCAATGCCAAAATGTAAACAAAGCGATTTATTTTTTTGCACACTTTTTTCGTGTAAATCTTGTGGTATGCTTCGATACACTTCCGCGTTACTTTTTTTCGGGAGTTAATCCATCATCAGAGCGTCAGAGCACTTTTTGTTGGATGCTGAAGTTTAATTAATTCTGGGTGGAAATAGTCATTGCTACAGCCATCTTTGAAAATGTATCAAAATGAAATGAGCAATCTCTATAGAGGACCTTCCATAGATGCTTCTTACAAAGTTTCATATCGTTTGGCCAAGCGGTACTTTCAGAGGAAAAGCTGTTTTAGAAATCGAACAATAAGAAACAAGAATTGTCAATGATGGCCATGTTTGTTAACAGATCAAAAAGGAATGAGCAATTCCCGTAGAGGACCTTCCATAGATGCTTCCTACAAAGTTTCGGTCTATTTGACCAAGCTCTGTCAGAGTAGAAGATTTTTAGAAATTGACCAATCAGAAAAAAGAATTGTCTGTGGTGGCCATGTTTGTTAACAGATTGGGACAAAATGAGCAATCTTTATAACAGGACTTGCCATAGATGCTTCCTACCAAGTTTCAGTTCATTTGGCTGAGGGGTTTTAGAGGCATATTTATCTGTAATTCAATTCATAGAGATTGCATTTTGAATAGAAACAAAATGTATCTATATTTAAAATAGTTATCTCCCTTTTAACAGAAAAGATAAATCAGAAACAAGAATCGCCCGTGGCAGCCATGTTTGTTAACAGATCAAGATGAAATTAGCAATGGTTATAGAGGACCTTCCATAGATGCTTCCTACCACATTTCGGTTCATTTGGCCAACCGGTTTCAGAGGAGGAGATTTTTAAAAATAGGCCAATCAGAAACACGAATTGCCTGTGGCAGCCATGTTTGTTAATGGATCGGGACAAAATGGGCAATCTTTATAGAGGACCTTCTATAGATGCTTCCTACCAAGTTTCATTTCACATGGCAGAGGGGTTTCAGGGAAGAAGATTAAAATGTGAAAAGTTAACGGACGACAGATGACGGACGACAAGTGATGGCAAAAGCTCACATTGCCTTTGGCAAGGTCGGCTAAAAATCCCAATGGAAACGTAAACTATGAACATCGAATGTGAAGTCATGTGTTATAGGAGTAGCATGAAACCTAAGCAATTTCTTCGTTATAGTTACAGTATATATTAAGTGAAGTTTTAATGGTTAAGAATGGGCGCAGCGAGCAAAGCGACCCCCTTCTTAACCAATAAAATTTCACTTAATATACTCTAACTGACCTACAGTAGAATGAAACCTAATTTTCTATTGTTCAATTCAATTTAAAAAAACATTGAATTTTGATATGGGAGAAATGGAGCTGTTAAACGAAATAGAAAATGTCACGCTTAGTCAGCTCCTAGACATACACACTCAACAGTTAGTTGAACAGGAGGTTAACAAACAGTTTGCAATACCCGTGACGTGCGGAGATTTGAAAGTTCAACAGGAACAAAGGATTCCGAAGAAAACACGCAAAGGAAATCATTGGGCCTTGGGAGTATGGAATGAATGGGTGAAATACATAAATTCGAGACATGAGACATTTTTCTATTTCAATGGGGAAAGTATACCTGAGGACATATGTGAATTAAGCAATAAGGATTTGAATTTTTGGATGCAAAGATTTATTGTTGAAATTCGCAGAAAGGAAGGAACAAATTATCCTCCGAACACTTTAACGCAGATTGTTGCTGGCCTACAGCGCCATTTACGTAACCGTTGTAGCGAAAGACAATTCAATTTCTGTAAAGATAGTGTTTTGGACTTTGCTGAATTTAGAAAGACCTTGGACGGTCGGATGAAGTACTTAACAAGTCAGGGGATCGGAATACAGAAGAAAAGGTGCGACCCAGTAACAGAAGCTGACGAAATTAAAATGTGGGAAACTGGTGTTTTTTCTGATTCTACTGCCAGTGGATTAAGTAATGCTATATTTTTTTATAATGGAAAGTCCTTCGGGTTTCGAGGTATGGAACAGCACAAAAGATGTGCAGCTGAGCTGAGATTTTGATCCTGAACACAATAGTAAGTACATTAAATATATTCCTCGAGTTAATAAAAATGTGCAAGGAGGCTTAAAACATCATCGCATCGAAATGAATCCATTCGTTCAATATGAAAATCCAGCAAACCCTCGATGTTTGGTTCGTTTGTATGAAACTTATTAGTCATTGATACCACGTACTGGCCCACTATACAGAAAACCATTAGAATCTGTTACTTCATATGGACCCATATTTAGTGCTAATACAATCCCTGTTAATTATCAGATGTCTCAAATGTCAGAGTTCTTGAAATTTGTCGGTTTTATCGGTTTGGCCGACAAAAAATCGGCATGTCCGACATATTCCACATGTCTGTCGGCCCACTGGACCGGCAAAACATCCGCCGGTATTCTAGGCCGACATTTCCGGTATTTGATTCATCTCCGTATCCTAACCGTTCCGCATATTACGCATTCAGAAGTTATCTATTACTTCCGTTTGTTTTAGTTTTGAAAGTCATGAACAAAATAATAGTATGATGACCAGGTGGCCGATTACATTTAGTGCAGGTGCAAAGCCTGGCAAACGAAAAAGAGAGGACATAATCAGATCTAAAGAAAGTAAAAAACTATATGAAATTAATCGAGGGCGTCAAAAAAGACTTAATGAAGAAGAGAGAGTTATTGATGTTGAGAGAGGGAATGAAGAAAATCAGAACTCAGTAGAGAGTGATACACAGCTAGAGAATGAGGAAGGCATTGATAGAGAGAGGGAATGAAGAAAATCAGAACTCAGTAGAGAGTGATACACAGCTAGAGAATGAGGAAGGCATTGATAGAGAGAAGGAATGAAGAAAATCAGAACTCAGTAGAGAGTGATACACAGCTAGAGAATGAGGAAGGCATTGATAGAGAGAGTAATGAAATAAATAGAACGTGAGAGAAAGTAAAAAATGAGAATGCATTGGAAAGAGAAAGTGAGAATGATGAGGAGGATAAAAGTAGAGAGAAAATAAAAACTGTAGAAAATGAAATGAGTAGTGATTCAGAGTGTGAAATGAGTGAATAAGAAACATTAAAAGCTATAACTGAATATGAAATTGAGTGTAAATTCAACCAGTTAGTGATATTCTGGTGTATTCATACACATAATATTTACACAAACACACATATTGTTATTATAAATTACTGTAAAGTTATTGTTGAATAAAGTTAACGTTAAATAAAGGCATTTCTGTATGGACATGATAAAAATGTTCGGACTGACAAAGTTCCATCGCAAAAAACTCTGAACTGTTCAAGAGATTTTATGCAGAAGCAGGAATTGATATTACAGAAAGAATTATTTCTAACCATTCAGGCCATGTAACATGCTGTACACGTTTGTACAATGCGGGATTTTCCGATAAGGCTGTTATAAGCAGGAGTAGTCATCGCAGTAATACCGTACATATGTATCAAAGAGAACAGTTTAAAATTTTAAGTGACATAAGCAATACTTTGGGTGCACCAGCACCAAAAGTCGAGAACTGTCCGGAAACCGTCAAGTTCTTAAGTACAACTTTGGGTTTACTTGCACCAAAAGTCGAGAACTGTCAAGAAAACATCAAGTTCATAACTGAATCTAGACCAGAAGTCTCATTAAGCAACAATGAGAAAGAGAAACAATTTGATAGTGAAGCTCTGAAAATTGTTCTACCTCAGAACGTGCGAAAAGTGATTTTACTCAAAGGAGAGAAGACCATGTTATGATGTATATGGAGATTTAAAGGTTTGTGTATATGGTTAATTGTGAATCATTTACATCTAGACAAAATACTGGATGATTTGTCGTAATAATATATCGGTGTAAAATGTAATAAATCGAATAAATGTTAAAATGTGTATTTTTATTTTAAAAAAGATCAGGGCTCTTTTGTTGTCACTTTGCATTTTTCGTCATTCAAAAAATTTTATTTTTCAGAAAATATGGCTCTTTTGTCGTCACTTTGCATTTTTCGTCATCCAAAAACTTTTATTTTTCAGAATATATGGCTCTTTTGTCATCACTTTTCATTTTTCGTCGAAAGTACATAATGTTCATTTTTTTAAGCAGCAGTTGTCAATCAGAGCAGTCACCTGACGTCTATTTCAGCTGTTTCACTTTGAAAAACTTAACAATTAAGTGAGCTACTTAATAAATGTCTTCTACAAATGTGATTGGTCAGAAAATTAGGTTATATTCTAAGTAAAACTTCTGGTGTACTGCACCAAAAGTGGAGAACTGTCAAGAAAACATCAAGTTCTTAAGAAAAACTTTGGGTGTACTTGCACCAAAAGTGGAGAAATGTCAAGAAAACATCAAGTTCTTAAGTAAAACTTTGCGTGTACCTGCACCAAAAGTAGAGAACTGTCAAGAAAACATCAAGTTCTTAAGTAAAATTTTGGGTGTACCTGCACCAAAAGTGGAGAACTGTCAAGAAAACA
>MJUT01056308.1:127125-137709 GCA_002080005.1 Gigantidas platifrons
AGCTGATATTGAAATCTCCTAGGATAATCTGTTCACAATCTGGTCTTAGTTTATTTAATGTTCGTTCAAACAAATCCAAAAAATCATTCTGTTTGGGTGGTCTATAACAGGTTCCAACTATTATTGGTTTAGTTTTTGGTAAAAGAATTTCTATCCAAATTGCTTCCATACCTTCTATTTTAAGATCTTGAAGAAGTGAGAAGGCCAGGTCATTTCGAATAAACATACAGACTCCGCCACCGATACGTGATCTATCTAAGCGTACAACACTATAATTCTCAATATTAATTTCCGCGTCTGTAACCGAGTCATCTAACCATGTTTCACTGATTGATATGATTGCCGCTTTAGATTTTAAAGCAATTAATTTTAATTCTGATATTTTTGGCAATAAAGATCTAGCATTCAGATGTAGAAAATGTAAACCTTTTTCATTAAATATTTTAAAGCAGTCCTCTTTAACAACTGATGGAAATTGAACAAATTTTGTAGGATCATTTTGTTCGGGACATTCGAAAGATGAGTTTAATGATTCGCAATGATTAAATGGAAGTGATAATAGAGAGCATGAATCGCATAAATATTGAAATTTATATGTTCCGGAAAGCCATGCTTCATATTTATCAAGTGAAATTTTCGCACATTTTATATGTTATTTGCATTTACATATTTCACAGTGCATGCTTTTACTAGTTTTAATTATTCCTTTTTTACATATGCTGCATGGACATTTAGGAGTGCGTCCAGCTGTAGATGGTCCTGGATGAGGATGCACGTCCCCGCATATTAATATAAAAATCAAAAGTGTGGACTTTGGAGTTATTTTAAAATTAGATAGATTAGTACGTTTACAAAAGGAATAGAACGACAAAGATGGTTTTTGAAGGTGACTTTGGGTAGATTTATAAATAGATATCGAAAGTTGACTAATTTCACTTTTATTATAAAAAATTATCCCTGTGAAGTCAAAATAATGTTTTCTTAACCTTAAATCTTCATCAGGAATTGCCAAATTGAAATAATTGTTGATACAGCTGGCAAAAAACACGTAAATTATTAGGGACAAAAATATGCCAGCTGTTGCCATGTTAAGATACCGATACCGAGAAATGGCAACCTCGAACATTACACTGAATATTGAAGCACATTTTATAGAAATATTTGCAATTACAAATAACATCATTCACGGAGAGATATGTCGACCCACACGGACATATTATCCTTCTCCTTAATACTACTGCTTCCTTAGCGGAGAAGCAACAAATATAATATACCAGCTTTACATTCTTTGGTTTGACCCAATCGGGGCTCAAACCCACGAACTACCGCACACGAGGGGAGCACGCTAACCATTACACCAGCGATGCGGTTAATATTTCAATTAAGACGCCATAAAGATACACAAAATATGAAAGATATTTATTAAGATTATCATACTGATTTACAAACAATAATGAAAACATATATACAAAAAAAACATATCATAGAGAGCAAAATCATTGTACATATCTCGATTTTATCATAATGTTGTATTTACTATACAATAAGTATGTTACCTTAATATGAGGTAGCTACAGGTGTGGCAGTATTCGTCAGAGTCCACTGGTCTGGCAGAAAGTCAGGCCCCTGGAGTAGAAGAACGTCTTTACACTTCAAGGAACTTAGAATAACTGCACTGCTTCCGGTTACACAACATACAAAGTCACATCCGGTTTGGGATATGATCAATATCAGGTTTTCCTACAACATTCCTCCCCCTTTTCTGCAACGATTAAATTAACAAAGTTATATTATAAAAGATATAGTCTCTTGGTATTCTGTTAGCCCATGTATTTATATGAATATGACAGTACGATGGTTTTGAGTATTATTCCTGCTGATACTGGCATAAAACATCAATAACATATCTACATTAAATGTAATAAATGTACAAAATATATCCAGCTGCCTTACTAGATTCTGTATAACCGTTTGACAATCACAGTGGTTATCTGAGCGATTTCCTCCTGTGTAGTATTGAACTTAGTAGCCATTTTCCACAAAATTTCCTGGAGTATCAGAGGAGTAGCCGGAACCCGTTTGGAAGGAGAAAGGTAAGGAGAATCTGTTTCCAGTAAGATATCTGATAGTTCCATATTGCAAACTGTAGAACGGAAATCAGGGTATTTGTTATCCATCAGCAGAAATGGAGAAATGCCAAATTTACTATTTTTAAATGCCATTTTTTTTATTTTATAGTCTTCCAGAGAGGAATTAAAACAATGCCAATGAATAGAGTGGTCTGTTGAAAGGTTGTTACAAAGAATATCCAAACATAGTGGTTGTATGCGTTGATCACCACGGCAGTGAATGACTACAGGAAGGTTCCTCTTTTTCGCCACTTTCAATTGGGCTTCAAATATTGACGATTGATGTTGAAGTTCTCTTGAGCTTGGTTTATCAGTTGAGTCTAGCCCACACTCTCCAATGGCTACCATATTTCTTGCGCCGGCTAGTATATCAAGGTCTTTTAACCACCTTTCTACTCCTCTTTTACCCTCCAGATTTACCAGTCTTGGGTGAATCGCAATTGTCATTCTTATCCTTTCATCCTTCCTTATCTCTTCCCTCCTGTTTGTTGATGGCCACTTATTCGGAAATGCAAAATTTGTAATCAGATACGCTACCTTAAAAGTTTGGTCGGAATCTTCCCATTTATATTGCGGTAAGCCAGAAGNTACAAAATATATCCAGCTGCCTTACTAGATTCTGTATAACCGTTTGACATTCACAGTGGTTATCTGCGCGATTTCCTCCTGTGTAGTATTGAACTTAGTAGCCATTTTCCACAAAATTTCCTGGAGTAACAGAGGAGTAGCCGGAACCCGTTTGGAAGGAGAAAGGTAAGGAGAATCTGTTTCCAGTAAGATATCTGATAGTTCCATATTGCAAACTGTAGAACGGAAATCAGGATATTTGTTATCCATCAGCAGAAATGGAGAAATGCCAAATTTACTATTTTTAAATGCCAATTTTTTTNTTTTTTTATTTTATAGTCTTCCAGAGAGGAATTAAAACAATGCCAATGAATAGAGTGGTCTGTTGAAAGGTTGTTACAAAGAATATCCAAACATAGTGGTTGTATGCGTTGATCACCACGGCAGTGAATGACTACAGGAAGGTTCCTCTTTTTCGCCACTTTAAATTGGGCTTCAAATATTGACGATTGATGTTGAAGTTCTCTTGAGCTTGGTTTATCAGTTGAGTCTAGCCCACACTCTCCAATGGCTACCATATTTCTTGCGCCGGCTAGTATATCAAGGTCTTTTAACCACCTTTCTACTCCTCTTTTACCCTCCAGATTTACCAGTCTTGGGTGAATCGCAATTGTCATTCTTATCCTTTCATCCTTCCTTATCTCTTCCCTCCTGTTTGTTGATGGCCACTTATTCGGAAATGCAAAATTTGTAATCAGATACGCTACCTTAAAAGTTTGGTCGGAATCTTCCCATTTATATTGCGGTAAGCCAGAAGATCTGGCTGTCTTACAAATCATGTCCATATGAAGGTGAGCGTCTGAAACCTGTATTTCCTTTATATTAGTACATGTATATAGTAATTCCTGTTTATCGAAATGAATGAGATTTTCTGAGTTTCCTGTTTGAAATATGAGCATCGAAAGTATTTTCCAGTGTAATAGTGAAGAGATGTGTGTTGGTGGGTAGACGGAGTGCACAAGTTGAACATCATAATGATTTTGTAGATTAAATAGCTTTACAAATTTCATGTCTGTTGAATGGAAGAAAGCTTGGTTGCATATTTTGAATCCCACGTCAGTGCTGACATGATCCCTGAGTTGATCCAAAGTTGTCTTGTTGTATTGTTGGCATAGTTCCAGTAATAACCCATTCATCCTCTCAACCCAGATGTTGCCATACTGTTCCCCATAACAATGCCCTTCACTCTCTGAGTTGTGTCTCTCCATAATATGTACTTGTAACATTATTTCCTGGCCAAATTGGAAGTTACATGACCAACACGCAGTTAGGGATGATGTGTACCAAGGAAGATGCATGTGTAGAACGTGACGTCTAACATTCGTAAATCTACCTTGGCAAACTGGACATAGTCTCCCTTTTCCTGTCTGAGTAGTGCCCCGGATCCTGTCTTTTGAGTCCTGGTCCGAAATCTCACCTTCCATAGGCCCATAATCCAATTTAAATTCATCTTCCATCATTCTTAAAATATATATATAAAAAAAACTACAATATATATATACATAATTACATTTCCCATTGATGTGTTCTTGTTTATTTTTGTTTTGTTTTAACACAGTTCTTGTTTATAACACATAATCCTGTAAGTGCCTGGGAATTTGTCTTTGTCTCCCTCTGGTCTGATCCAACTGATGAATGTTACCTGGAAGAGGATCTAAACCATATATGAAAGTTTCATCTAAATCGCTAGAAATATTGTCAAGGAAATCTAAGTTTTGAATTATAACTGGACCCTCGTTTATCAATATATCTGATGTATTGCGATCGTCGGAAGTCAGAATTTCTGACATATGTTGAGTTTGTGCATATAGCCAATCCAGGTTTAATTCATCTGTCTCATCTAGATCATATTCTTCCCTCGTTTCTTGTACTTCCTTGCCAATCACCGAATTTTGAAGTTTTTTCAGCCAAACAGGAAAATCATTTCCTCGATATAATTTCAACCTGTCATGATGTATGACTGTTGTGCCCTTTTTATCCTGGATTTTATACAGAACAGGAGATTTTTCTTCTACCACTATATATGGTCCTTTCCATGTTGCTCTTAACTTCAGAGACTGGCCTACCTTCTTTGCGGAATCTATTTTTAATACCACATCTCCGACAGTGTATGATCTGAAATTAGTATTCAGGTCATAGTCCCGTTTTTGTCTCCTTTGAGCCATTTTCAAATTTTCCCTAGATAGCATATGTACTGCCGATGGTGTGTTTTGCAGTCCTATAACATATTCTGCTACATCTTGATCTTCCTCATTATATTTTTTTCCTCCTAGTAAGAGATCTAGTGGTTGTGAAACCTCCCTTCCAAAAAGCAAAAAGATTGGAGTATATCCTGTTTGTCTGTTCTCAGTCGATCTAATAGCCCCAGCTAGTTGTTGCAAGTGTACATCCCATTTATTTTGTGTCTTTTTTAAGAAACAACAGATAATTTGGAGTATCAATCTATTATATCTTTCCACTTGGCCATTTGAAGCTGGATGATAAGCAGTTGTCCTAGTTTTTGAGATTTCCAAAAGATTGCATAGCTGTCGGATTAAATTTCCATCTACATTTTTACCTTGATCCGAATGTAATTCAAGGGGGCAGCCAAATCTAGAAAGGGTACTGTCCATTAAAGCCTTGGCTACTGTTTCAGCATTTTGACAAGGAAGTGGACAACACTCCAACCACTTTGTAAATTGGTCAATAATTACCAGGATGTACTTATTTCCTTGTTTGGTTGTTGGTAATGGTCCTAGAATATCAATATGTATCCTTTCAAAGGATACCCCAGCATGATACTGACCTAGGTGTGCTTTGGCTTTCCTGCAAGGTTTATTTTGTGTGTTGCAAGTTTTACAGGTTGACACATATAATCCGCAGTCTATTGACATACCATACCAATATACTGTTTTTTTAAGTCTACTGATGGTTTTGTTTTGACCCAGATGTCCAGATGATCTTAAATCATGACAGTATCTTAATACCTGCTGACGTAAACCTTTTGGTACTATAAATAATAACCTGTCCTGTAATGGATCTTCCCATAGATAATACAAAATACCGTCTTTTAACTGTAATTGTGACTTGCATTTCCATAAATGGCGAACTTGAGGACTGCACATTTGTAACTCCTGCTTTCTTGGTTCATATTCATCATTAAGCCAATTGATCAGTTGATTAATATCAGTATCTTGATTTTTTGATTCTACCAATTCGTCCTTAGAAAATGAGTCTGCCCAGTTACTACCTATCTCGTTGTCCTTCAGAGTATTAACAACACGTACCTTCCTTACAGAGAGTGGCATCACAAAATCAACGTCCTCTTCGAAGGATTTCCATTGTTTTCGAGCTCGAGTACAAAACTTACATCCCCCACATGGTAAATCTTCCAACTGAATAATGGGTTGGTAGTTATTACATAAATCTAGGTCATCAGGTATTCTTGATAGGGCATCTGCATTCCCATGTTTTCTTCCCGGTCGATGTTGAATAATCATGTCGTATTGTGATAATTCTTCGATCCAGCGTGCTAGTTGACCCTCTATATACTGAAAGTTTAAAAGCCATGTAAGACTATTATGATCTGTTCTCACGAGGAATTGACCTCCAAGGAGGTAGTGTCTGAATTGTCTGGTGAATTTCACAATTGCTAGAAGTTCTTTCCTTGTAGTGCAATATTTCCTCTGAGTTGCAGTCATTATCTTGCTGGCAAAACATATCGTTCTTTCAATTCCATTTTGGATTTGACTCAATTCTGCCCCAATTGTCCCATCTGATGCATCGGTATCCAAGATGAATGTTTCATTAGGGTCTGGATACCCTAAAATAATGGCCTGAATAAGAGCAGACTTGAGGTTTGAAAAAGCTTCCTGACAGGTGTCATTCCATTCAAATTCTGTTTTTTCTCTTGTCAATCTATGAAGAGGTGCTGCAATATTCGAATAGTTTCTAATATGTTCTCTATGATAATTAGTGAAACCCAAAAATGATTCCAGTTGTTTCTTTGTCTTTGGTATTTTCCCAAGAAATTTTACTTCCTTCTGAAAAAGTTGACATTTAGAAGGCTTTAACTTCAAATTGTAGGTCTTGAAACGATCAAGAACAGCGGATAACTTTTGTAGGTGATCATCAAAATTTGTTCCAAGGATAATTACATCATCCAAATATGCTAAGCATTCAGACCATGTTAACCCTTGCAAAATAAACTGTGTTACTCTGTTGAAACTGGCAGGGCTGTTACAGAGTCCAAATGGGAGGCGAACATGCTCAAAAAGACCATATTTAGTTATAAATGCTGTTTTGTGTCTATCTTTAGGGTCGACGAGAAGTTGCCCGTATCCGGATACCATGTCGACGCAGCTCATATACACACAGCCCCTCAATGTGTCTATACAAGTTTCCATTCTGGGTAACGGAAAAGCATCTTTGGTAGTTACTTTGTTCAAGGCACGGTAGTCGATACAATATCTTATGCTTCCATCTTTTTTTCGTACCAAGACTGGAGCAGAGGTCCAATCAGAACATGATGGCTGCATGACTCATTTTTCTAACATCTGCTGTAAATGTTTCTCTTCTTCATTTTCGAATTTTAATGGAGTTCGTCGCAATCTCTGTCTTATAGGTTGAGCATCCCCTGTGTCTATTTTATGCTTAATTGGTCCATTGTATAGTCCTAAGTCCATATCATTTTTGGCAAAAACTATAGCATACTTAATTAATAATTCAGCAATTTTAATACGTTGTTGAGTATTCATGTCCTTAATTGATCTGTTGAATAAATCCTGTAAATGAGTTGGTATTTCTTTTTTCAATTTCTCAAATTTTTCACTTTCTCCAAAGTTTTCTCTTTTCAATGTGTTTATGTTGAATGACTGTTGATCATGACTACTGGTATTAGAAGATGTACATGTATTTTGGTCATCCGGACTGACAGAATATCTGTCAGGACCATTAATACATGTATTCTGAAAATTCGGGCTGACAGATGTTCTGTCAGTACTCTCAGTACTTTTATCGGATTGATGTTCTATTATTTTGTCAATCTCCATTCCAATGCCATACTTATGACCTTCTTTGAGTGTGATGTATTGGTCTGTATTGTTACGTAATACAACCTTGACCTGCTCTCCCTCTGGTATAAGGATGTTTGGGGAAAGAAGACCTTTTAAGTGTTGTCTTGGTTGTACAATAATATTGTCATCTGGTACTGTATTTATGTTAGTTTCAGCCAACTTCATTGAATAGGGTGGAACTACAACTTTCTTTTTTAGTTCTATTCTGTAAATCTTGATGTTATTTACTGTTTCAGTACATAGACATGTAGCAGGTATATTTTCACTGTTTAAGGAAACTGAAAAACTTGACAGATCAATAACAGCATGATTATATTCAAGGAAATCAATACCTAATATTATGTCATCATTTATATCGGCAGCAACAAATTTCCATTTCAATTTTGACTTACCAATTTCAACAGGGACTTCACTTGTAATCCGTGCTTCCATTTCTGACTCTTTTCCAGCTCCTGATAATCGTACATGTTCTTTAAGTTTAACTGATGGACCCAGCTGTTTCAGTGGAGAATTATTGATGACCGATACTTGTGCTGCACTATCTATCAGTCCCATTAATTTATGTCCATTGATTTTTACAGGAATCACCAAAGTTTTAGCTGTTAAACCATCCCTGTTAAGTGATATTTCTTTGACTTTCTACTGTGTGTCTTTAATATTCATTATCGGTGGTGGTTGGCCTGTACTTGAAGGATTAGTCAAGGATCGGCCTACGTCCTTGACCCGGAGAAGATTAAAGATCTGGGTGAAGGTGACCTACTTCTGTTTGGTGACATTACTCTCTTATGTGGACAATCTCTGATGAAGTGTCCTTCATCTCCACAATTATAGCAACTGTATGTCCTGGTTGGGCTTCTTGATTGGTCTCTTTGAGTAGATATAGCTCTTTGGGGCGATTTTGGTCTTTCTCTTGGTGTCAAGGCATTAAGTATTTTTCGTACCATCGCTTTCGTCTCTTGTAGATCATCTTCTGTTTTCTTTAATCTTCTTTCAAAATTTGTGCTGAATGCTTGTTCCTGGTCTGTATTTCTATAAATAGCCCGTACTGTTGCTTCTGCTTGATTGGCACTTTCTAAAAAACTTACCCTCTTTTTTCCTCCCAGTATTACTCTTTGGTTAGCAATAGCACTTTTTACAAATTGGACTGCCTCATCCAAATTTTCCGGATTTTTATCCATGGCCGTTAATGCTGCACGTTTATCATAACATCCTTTCAGAAAAGAATACGTAGCTAATGTTTGTATTACTTTATCTGGGGTATCCGGATAACCATCTCTCGCCAACTCTTGTGCTCGTTCTGCAAATTCTTCTATAGGTTCTTCAGATTCTTGTTTCAAATCTTGTAGTTGTCGGCGTATTATGCTCGGTAACTCCTTTTTCCCAAATCGTTCATCCATTTTCTTACATAGTAGGTTGTAATTTTTATGTACTTGTGTAGTGTTGGAGCTGAAAAATTTCAGTGATTTGTCCCTTAAGCACTCAATCAGCTTATACAACCTTTGCTCATCCGACCATTTATACCTGTCACCTATTGTTGAAAATTGTAGACAATAGGGTCTCCAGTCATTTTTTCCATCATATACTGACATCTTGGGTGGAGGTGGCCCGATATATTTCTCTAGAAACGCATCATCGACTCTGTGTGTCTTAGTATCTTCTCGTGTTGGTCTATCTTGATTCGGTCTACTATCCGAGCTTTGTCTATACTTCGTGACAGGAATGACAACCTTTTTTTCCTCCTTTTCAGCGATAACTCTTTCAAGTTTGGTTATAGATTCTCTTTGTTTTGTTTCTTCTTCCAATTTTTTTCATATATTCTCTCATCTCCATATCTTTTGCTTCAAAAGTTTGTTTAATGTATCTAATTTCTTTTTCCATTACTTCTTCAAGTTGTTTTTTTCCATTTCAAATTGGAGCCTTTCTTTCTCAATAACCTGTTGTGCGTTTTTCTTGACTGAGTCCAATTCTTTTTGAAACCCATCAATTAATTCCATTCTCGCCTTATCTTGATCATCTATCCACTCTTTCATTATCTCAATTGACCTTTTCGTGGTTAAATTATCCATTTGATCTCCTTCTTCTGTAAATTGTTTATCACTTATTATACCTTGTTCTCAAATAGTTGGATCCATGTAGATCTTGGAATTTCTGAAATATCATCTATATCCTCCATAGTTAATACCCCTTTTTCATCACGTTTTGTCAATATTGCCTGTACTTTTGTATCACCAAAACCCTTGATAGATTTAAGTGTGGTAAAGTTTGCTGTGTTGATGTTTATAGGTTTAAGTGACATGATTATTGCTGAGTATCTTAATGTGTTAGAAAATACAGTAAATATCGATTTCGGTTTACAAAATAAATGTAACTCAGTATTGGTTTAGGCAAGTCAGAATTTCTGATTTTTGTCAATGTTGTATTTAACTTGCTAATAAAATTTTACCAAGTTGAAAAATGTGTGCAAAATTCGCAATAATTTGAGTAATTCGGATCGGAAGTCAGAATATCTGACAGAAATACTCAAAATATGTTTAAGCACATCATTTTTATACTTTAATCAAAGCTTCAAACAATTGTTGTCGAAATACGTAATTCAAATCTCCCGCCGAAATTTGACAATCACAGGTAAATGTCCAAGGTAGTTCGTACATTTACAACCACTTCTGACACCAATGTTGTATTTACTATACAATAAGTATGTTACCTTAATATGAGGTAGCTACAGGTGTGGCAGTATTCGTCAGAGTCCACTGGTCTGGCAGAAAGTCAGGCCC
>MJUT01056308.1:158975-175416 GCA_002080005.1 Gigantidas platifrons
CCTCTGGAACTGGTTGGCCAAATGAACCAAAATGTGGTAGGAAGCATCTATGGAAGGTCCTCTATAACGATTGCTAATTTCATCTTGATCTGTTAACAAACAGGCTGCCACAGGCGATTATTGTTTCTGATTTATCTTTTCTGTTAAAAGAGAAATAACTATTTTAAATATAGATACATTTTGTATCTATTCAAAATGCAATCTCTATGAATTGAATTACAGATAAATATACCTCTAAAACCCCTCAGCCAAATGAACTGAAACTTGGTAGGAACCATCTATGGAAAGTCCTGTTATAAAGATTGCTCATTTTGTCCCAATCTGTTAACAAACATGGCCACCACAGACACTTTTTTTTTCTGATTGGTCAATTTCTAAAAATCTTCTACTCTGACAGAGCTTGGTCAAATAGACCGAAACCTGGTAGGAAGCATCTATGGAAGGTCCTCTACGGGAATCGCTCATTCCGTTTTGATCTGTTAACAAACATGGCCATCATTGACAATTCTTGTTTCTTATTGTTCGATTTCTAAAACAGCTTTTCCTCTGAAAGTACCGCTTGGCCAAACGATATGAAACTTTGTAAGAAGCATCTATGGAAGGTCCTCTATAGAGATTGCTCATTTCATTTTGATCCATTTACAAAGATGGCAGTTGAAATGGCTATTTCCACCCATGGAATTCATTAAACTTCAGCATCCAACAAAAAGTTCTCCGACGCTCTGATGATGGATTAACTTCCGAAAAAAAAGTAAGGCGGAAGTGAATCGAAGCATACCACAAGATTTACACGAAAAAAGCATGCAAAAAAATAAACCGCTTTGTTTACATTTTGGCATTTGAAGCCTTGTTATTATTATATATATTGGACACTATTTTCTGCCTGTTGCTTAGCACCGATGCGGTTGAAAGTTCTTTAATTGTCTATTATTATAAATCAAAATGGTCTCAAATTTTAACTGCAGTTACAAATGTACATGGCTTTGAATAGTTCAAGATATCTTCTTTTCAGCAAATTTATTCCAATTAGGCATATCATAAAAAAAAATGAAATCAAAATATTCTACTCAAAAATTTGAACTGAATGATATTTGGTTGTCAAACTTTCAATTCTGAATTTGAATTTGAATTTTTGGTGTTTAACTCCACTTTCAGCAATATTTCAGCTACATGTATGTCATGGAGACCAGCTTTAATGGTGGAGGAAGACAGAGTATCCTGTGATAACCACCGACTCTAGGCAAGCAACTGGTAAACTTTATCACTTGCAGCTGCGAGTCGAGTGGACTCTTTTTTTTGTAATTTACAAAACTGAGCACGAACCCACACGGTATTGTTGATAGGCCACCCGGGCCCCCAAACATTCAAAATTATTTGCAACACTGCCATTTCATATGAACTTCAGAGGTCAAATTGAAAACAAAATATAGTCATTTCTCATTATATCGCTGGTCCCATTGTACCATGGTATTTACGTATTATTTCAACTAAAGTCCAACATCATTTTTACGTCGTTTAGAACTGTGATACATGGGTAACCCAGTATAAGTGATTACAGGCTCCTGGGAGTATCTAGATTCTGTTGATGATTTATCATTCACCTTTTTTTTACAGATTTACAGGTATGTTACAGAAACTGATGAAAGTACAGTGTGTATGAAGACAAGAAATAGTTCATTACCACTTGTTCTCTCATGTGGCCATCCATGTCTCGTGTGTTTACAGTCTCAGAGTATAGACACATCCATTCTTGCCAGTGATCATCAGTACAGTAAAAATATTTCTTCTAAGTCAAATGTAGCAACCAAATCAATAGGAACTTATACAGATGAATCAATGTTTGCATCATTAAATCAGCAAACGGTCAACAACTTGGTCACCTCAACACACATTAAACAACAATTGTACCATTCAAATGAACAAAACAGCACCTTTGACAACAGTTCATTTAAAGATGACAGTAGGAATGAAACACATGATACTGAAGACAAAAATGACTTCCTGGAAAATATAGTAAGTCAGCGTAAATTTATAGTTATTTATTTAAGACCAGCTAGATCAACTTTTGACACGGTTGAAATTAATTAGAAAAAAATATGGCATATTTGCGATAGAAATTTTTTTTTATGGGTCTTTAAATAGGGGTACCCTCATACGTTTTTCATGAAAAATACACTAAAACGTAAAAAGAACTACATTTTTTCACAATTTCCTTCAATACTTTTTTATTTTTGAAATATAAATAGACAATCGTGTGTAATGTACCTCAATAATTATGATAATTTAAATGGGTGGTCTTTACATTCTGTTTACATTTTTATGAAAAAATATACCCCCAAAAAAAGTACTAGTTTCTATATTAGGGACAGATCATTTAACTTAAATATTCTGATTCCTAATGTTGCTGAAAAAAATATTCTGATTTTGGTAGAGGAAAAAAAATAATCTGATTCAGAGTTTTTGTCATATAACCTAACGTTAAATTCTGGAAAAAAAATTTGCGACAACAAAAATAATATTCTAACTCTTGTGTTGTCCGAAAAAAAACCTTTTGAACGAAAAAAAACCCATTACCCCCTCCCCACTGCAAGTTAAATGGTCGGTCCCTTAGAGTGGTTAATTTTCTAAGCTGTGAAGGTCTAAAGGAATTAAAAAAAAGTCACTATGGTTTCAAAACACCCTTATCAAAACATCTTTATCCCCTTAGCTAACTGAACAATATATGTTTCCACACTCAAATAAAAAAAGTTTTTTTCTTAAATTTAATGCAAAAAAACGGAGGTAAATTAGTTTTGCCACCCTCAACTTTTCAAAGTGGGGAGCCCACCTCCTTTTGCAATGAAGTGGTATTAGGCCAAAGAAAAATTATTGTCGGCTTCCCCTAACCCGACTCGGTCAAATTTTTCCTGCCGGGTCGTCATATTTTATTACTGATAAATAATATAAAATAAACACCAGCCGTGTGTCTTCTAACTTAGTGATATAGAGATTTTTGTTATCGTAAGCCATTACAGTCATTTTCAAAACTCACGGTGTTTTTCACCTGTCAAGGTCATTGATCTATATCTTCTTTCTTTCCATTGTATAAACTTCCAATTATGGAACACCTCCGGTTATATGTCGGAGTAATTAAAAATCCATTCACAAATGTCTATGAGTATTCTCAGCTTGTTTATTCAGTAAAGTACATCTAGTGGATGACTATTCAGTTATCTCCACTTGTTTTCTGCTTGCTTAGCATTCAGGTCCTTTGCACAGCTTAGATGATAGTTTATGCAAATGTTCTAAGTCTCCATAATTTTTTGACAACGGTGCTAGAAATGTACAGTCTATGATGAGTTTGATAATATACAAATTTGAGCTAAAGAAATATTACAAAAAATCTCTTTTAAGTCCCCCCTATGCTAAGTATGTCAGCGATATTAATCCATAAAATCAAAATAGGAAAACTACGGTGGACAGAAAGCGGAAGTTTTTGATTCGTTGTTCGGAGTTTCTCAGGATTTTGCCATACCATACCATGCCATATACTAAAATCAGAATAGTATGAATATTCTTTGAGTGATTTAAAAAAAAAACGTGTGAGTGAAAGATTTTCGGATCTTTACATATTACCGTTTATATAAGAAAGGTCCTGAGAGACATCAAACGAAGAATCGAAAACTTCCGCTTTCTGTCCCATTTTGAATTTATGGATTAATATCGCTGATATACTTAGCATAGGGGGACTTAAAGAGATTTTTTTAGTTGTGAGCTTTTGCCATCACTTGGCGTCCGTCGTCTGTCGTCCGTTAACTTTTCATATTTTAATGTTCTCCTCTGAAACCCCACAGCCAAATCAATTGAAACTTGGTAGGAAGCATCTATGGAAGGTCCTCTATAAAGATTGCTCATTTCGTCCGGATCCATTAACAAACATGGCCACCACATGCAATTCATGTTTATGATTGTATGCTTTCTAAAAAAAATCTGTTTTTTCTGTGGAAAGAGAGATAACTCTAATTTAACTTTAGTATAATCTGTTTTTCTGTGGAAAGAGAGATAACTCTAATTTAAATATTGACATTTACTTTAATATAATACAGTTAAAATGAATCTGTATAAAAAAATGTGACCGAGATACCCACCCTAAACCATATATATTTATGATCAGGGTGACTAGGCAAATTAAATGCATTATACAAAAAATGTAGCTCAGACCCCGGAGTCATACCCCACCCACTACCTGAAGAGAACTTTTTAATGGTTGAGATCCCCTCCCCTAAACCATATATATTTATGATCAGGGTGACAAGGCAAATTAAATACATTATAGCTCAGGCTTGGGGGGAGGGGGGGGTCATACCCCACCCTCTACCTGAGGTGAATTTTTTAATGGTTGAGACCCACACCCCTAAACCATATATATGTATGATCAGGGTGACTAGGCAAATTAAATGCCTTATAGCTCAGGCCCTGGGGGTCATACCCCACCCCTACCTGAAGTGAACTTTTTAATGGTTGAGATCCCAACCCCTAAACCATATATATTTATGATCAGGGTGAGTAGGCAAATTAAATGCCTTATAGCTCATTTCCCGAGGGGGTTATACCCCACCCGCTACCTGAGGTGAATTTTTTAATGGTTGAGATCCGCACCCCTAAACCATATATATTTATGATCAGGGTGACTAGGCAAATTAAATGCCTTATAGCTCAGGCCCTGGGGGTCATACCCCACCCCTACCTGAAGTGAACTTTTTAATGGTTGAGATCCCAACCCCTAAACCATATATATTTATGATCAGGGTGAGTAGGCAAATTAAATGCCTTATAGCTCATTTCACGGAGGGGGTTATACCCCACCCGCTACCTGAGGTGAATTTTTTAATGGTTGAGATCCCCACCCCTAAACCATATATATTTATGATCAGGGTGCATGTGGCTAGGCAACTTAAATGCCTTATAGCTCAGGCCCCGGGGGTCATACCCCACCCCTATAGGCTATGGAATGTTCTGTATTCAGTTTCTTCAGAGCAGAATGCACAGTGAGCGACACAGGCTCAGCTCAGTGCTGAGCCTCTAGTTTATATTTATTTGGAATTACCATTATTCAACACAACTAAACCGTACCAAAAGGTAGGAATTAAGTATAAATATGAAAATTAAAGAATTGAAGTGAGATGGTATCGCGTGTGTGTCATCCCTTCTGATATTTTAGTACCGCACATTGATAGCAGGGTTAAAATTATTACGACAGGCCGGGAGCAAGTCCTTGTTGTTCATATTGGATTTTTGTCAATTTCATTGAGTAATCATGCAATCATGCAGCTTATCTGGAGCTCTGGTTGTGAGTTCGAATCTCACTCATAGCGATGTAAATTGATGTGATAAAGTTTGTCAGTGACTTGTGGCAGCTGGTCGGTGGATTTCCGTTGTTTTTCTCTCTGTACTCCAGTCTACTTCACGATATAACTGAAATATTGTTGAAAGTGGCATTAACCCCCAAATTAGATCAATATTGGTTAGGATGGTCCTTGGGTGGTCCCCTTTCAAATTTGTGTCTGAGAACCCCACCTTCCATATAAGATTTCAGTTGTTACATAAACAGAAATTTCTTTTCTTGTCTATTGCTGCTGTGCATGTATTTTAAGTAAAAATGTAACTGCAACTACATGGCACTTGGGTTAGTTCAAGAACAATTTGAAGAGACCAATCTGTAAATCAAAGGACAGACAACACAATATGTGGCCAAAAGATACCACAGGGGTAATCAGAATCTGTAAATCAAAGGACAGACAACACAATGGCCAAAAGATACCACAGGGGTAATCAGAATCTGTAAATCAAAGGACAGACAACACAATATGTGGCCAAAATAACAAACAGCACGATCTACAAAACATACTTACATGTATATACCTGAAATTGAGTAACATATCTTCCGGTGTTTTCTATGATTTTTTTTCAACCAGAATATATGGTACTGCTTAGGCATATATTAGAAAAAATCATATTAAAATCTTGTGCTCAGAGATTTGAGTTGAAATGAGGAAGAGGAATCTCATGTAAACTGTAGTTTATATCATGCTGTGCATGACAAAGCCCTTTATTATCTTTTTTGTTTTTATTAATATTTTTCAGATATGTATGGATTCCCATCTTAGATTTTCTCACAGTACAAATTCTGATCAGATCTTACCAATAGATATAAATGTTGTAAACAGAACTACTAATAGGAAGGTTCTATCACAGAATAAGTGTATAATGCATGATTTAATAGGCAGCAATAAAGAATCGTGTGATAGGAATAACAAAAAAGAATATCAAATTGTAGATGAGTGTAAAACAATAAAAACTGAACACTTATTAAGATGTGACCAAGGAGATGATGTGGATGATATGAGATTACAAAATGGAGATGGAATGCATGCAGGTGATAAACCTTATAAATGTGATGTATGTGGTAAAGGATTTAGTGTGAATAGTAGCTTACAGACACACATTAGAACACATACAGGTGTCAATAAACATTATAAATGTGATATATGTGGTAAGGGGTTTAGACAGAATCATGACCTACAGACACACATTAGAACACATACAGCTGATAAACCTTATCAATGTGATGTATGTGGTAAAGTGTTTAGTCAGAATGGTAACTTACAGTTACACATTAGAACGCATACAGGTGATAATCATAATAAATGTGATGTATGTGGGAAAGTGTTTAGTCGTAGTCATCACTTACAGTATCACATGAGAATACATACAGGTGATAAGCCTTATAAATGTGATATATGTGGTAAAGGGTTTAGTCGTAGTCATCACTTACAGTATCACATGAGAATACATACAGGTGATAAGCCTTATAAATGTGATATATGTGGTAAAGTGTTTAATCAGAATGGTAGCTTACAGGATCACATTAGAACACATACAGGTGATAAACCTTTTAAATGTGAAGTATGTAGTAAAGTGTTTAGACAGTATTCTAACTTACAGAGACACATTAGAACACATACAAGTGATAAACCTTATAAATGTGAAGTATGTGGTAAAGTGTTTAGACAGTATTCTAACTTACAGAGACACATTAGAACGCATACAGGTGATAATCATAATAAATGTGATGTATGTGGTAAAGTGTTTAGTACGAGTTATCACTTACAGACACACATTAGAATACATACAGGTGATAAACCTTATAAATGTGATGTATGTGGTAAAGAATTTAGTCGTAATTATTACTTAAAGGATCACATGAGAATACATACAGGTGATAAGCCTTATAAATGTGATATATGTGGTAAAGTGTTTAGTCAGAATGGTAGCTTACAGAGACACATTAGAACACATACGGGTGATAAACATTATAAATGTGATATATGTGGTAAAGTGTTTAGTCAGAATTCTAACTTACATCAACACATGAGAAGACATACAGGTGATAAGCCTTATAAATGTGATATATGTGGTAAAGTGTTTAGTCAGAATAGTAGCTTACAAAGACACAATAGAACACATACAGGTGATGAACATTATAAATGTGATGTACTTGTGTGTGGTAAAGTGTTTAGTCAGAATTCTAACTTACAGACACATTAGAACACATACAGGTGATAAACATTATACATGTATATAATATTTATGTGATAATAAACAAAGGCTATTAGTATAGAGACACATTAGAACACATACAGGTGATAAACATTATATATGATATTTATGTGATAATAAACAAAGGCTATTAGTATAGAGACACATTAGAACACATACAGGTGATAAACCTGATAAAATTGATGTATGTGATAAAGTACATAAACAAAGCCTGCAGCGGCACATTATAGAACACGAACACTAAAAAAAACGCTACACAGAAGACAAAAACATCATCATCCTCTAATGAGCTAACATCGTGGGTTAAAGTCATATTGTCTACAATTTTTTAGAAAAAAAATTAACTGTCCATAAATGATTTGTTTAAGCTATCATTAAACAGTTATGCTGCAAAATATACGATTGATGTTCTTTTTTTGACATAAAAAACCCAATACTATCGTTATCGGAATTATTGTCCAGGATGACAAAAAATTCAAAGTGAAAGTATCAGCGCCACCTATAAAAACGCAAGTTTGGAATTATCGAGGGTTTAGCTTTGAGATAAGGAAAATACTGTTAAGATTCAAGCACTTCATGATTGTCACGCTTGTTTAATATTGTTTGAATCTTAACGTTTCGTAGCGTATTTGCCAATGATGCTGTGTTTAATCTTCATTTTTAGCTCACCTGACCCGAAGAGTCAGGTGAGCTATTGCCATCATTTGGCGTCCGTCGTCCGTCCGTAAACATTTCAATCTTCTTCTAGAGAACCACTGAAGCAAATGGGACCAAACGTGGCAGGAATGTTCATTTGCATGGTCTAACAAAGTGTTGTTATTTTCGTTACGATCGGTTATCCAACATGGCTGCCAGGGGCTATAAAAGCCTCTGATTGGCTGAAATTTTTAATGATCTTCTTCTTCGATACTCCATGGAGGATGGAATTGAAAATTGTCATGAATGATCATTGCAAGCTGCTAACTAAGTGTTGTTACTTTTTGGACCGATTGAAAATCCAAGATGGCCACCAGCGGGGCTGCTGTTATTAAAAATAGAAATTTCTTCAATTGTCCATTGCTGCTTTAGTATAAACCAAAATGAGCTCAAATTTTAACTGCAGCTACATGACAAGGAGTAGTTTAACATATATTCCAGGTTTTTCTGTGAAATTGTTCTTTCAGCCGATTAATACCAATTATGCAAATTAGGCACATTTTGATAAAAGATCGCATTTAAATCTTCTCCTCTGAAACCGCTGAACCAAGTTAAAGCAAATTTGGCTGGGATGGTCCTTGGGTGATCCCCTTTCAATATATGTCTGACAGCCCCGCCCTCCATTCAAAATGGCTGCTGTTACTAAAAATAGAAATGTCTTTAGTTGTCAATTTCTGCTTTATTACAAATCAAAATGAACTCAAATTTTAACTGCAGCTACATGGCAATGAGTAGCTTAACATATTTTCTGGGTTTTTCTGTGAGATTTTTTCAGCCAGTTTATTCTGTTTAGGAATATTATGAGATAAAAATCACAGCAAAATCTTTTGTTCAGAAATTTGAGTTGAAATGATCTTTGGGTGACCCACTTTCAAAATTATGTGTAACACCCCCCATTTAATTCAGATGTCAAATTGAAGACCAGGTGGGCTATTACAGGCTCCTGGGAGCCTCTAGTATGAAGGTCAGTACGGAAAACAACAATAATTTCGGCAAATGACCCGAAACTTGGTAGGAAGCATCTATGGAAGGTCCTTTATTAAGATGGCTCATTTCGCCCCGATGCGACATGGCCACCACAGGCAATTCTTGTTTCTTATTGGTCGATTTTTTTTTTTAAATCTTCTCTAAAATCGTGTGGGCAAATGAACCGAAACTTACAATTTGGTAGGAAGCATTTATGGAAGGTCCTCTATAAGGATTTCTCATTTCATCCTGATCCGTTAACAAACATGGCCACCACAGGAAATTCGTGTTTCTGATTGGTCATTTTTTAAATAAAATCTTCTCTCAAATCGCCTGGGCAAATGAACGGAAACTTGGTAGGAAGCATCTATGGAAGGTCCTCTACAAAGATGGCTGATTTTGTCCTCCTCCAGTGACAAATGTGCCCACGTTTGTCACACACACAGCACATGTGCAGTCACTGCAGTTTTACAATTAATTTTAATATAATAAATTTGATGTTAAAAGTTCTTTTTTTGTAGTTCATTGGCTTACATTAAAGGTGAGGGCCGTTGTGGTTGTGATCCATTGCCAGATTTAACCATTACCTCAATAGGCTGAAGCCTAGGGCCTCGGAGCCTCTAGTTGTAATTCATTGGCTTACATTAAAGGTGAGAGCCGTTGTGGTTGTGATCCATTGCTGGATTTAACTATTAGCTCAATAGGCTGAAGCCTAGGGCCTCGGAGCCTCTAGTTGTAATTCATTGGCTTACATTAAAGGTGAGAGCCGTTGTGGTTGTGATCCAGTGCCAGATTTAACTATTGGCTCAATAGGCTGAAGCCTAGGGCCTCCGGTCAAAGTGTATAATATATTTAACATTGTAATTGAACTTTAAAAGTTTTGATATGTATATAATATCAATAAATTAGAATGGAAAATTAGAGAAAAAATATAATATTGATGTCAGAAAATATTATGCATTTTTAGATAAATTATTTTAGGATTAAGCACTGTTTTTTTTTAGGAAATTGTCTATGTATAAACTCCGGCAACTCACTCACAATCTGAATAACGTCCGAAGGATTTTATGTAAAGTTTGTGAGTGAGCTTGATTGATTGATTGGTGTTTAACGTCCAGCGAGCAATTTTTCAGCTATATAGTGAGCAGAGATGCCAGAGTTTATACATACATAATTTCCTAAAAACACAGTGTTTAATCCTTATAATTCTTATTCTTGGACATCTGTTTCTTTTCTACACTAAATACTATTAAAGAAATACCCAAGGAGAGTCTCAAACAATGGACATACAATTAATACACATGATTGTAAACTGAAAAACAATCCGCGAAATGTTATTGACGACTTTGGAACATAATCAATATGACGTCATTGGCGTCATATGAAGACTTCCAGTTTGAAACGTAAAGATTAGACATTATTTGGCTTCGTGTACGCTTCAAATTTGATACAATTTAACTAAAATAAGTGTTCAAGGTAAGCTTTTTAAATATTTTTGTGTATTGTTGTAAATATGACATGTAGGATTTCACATTTTCAAGATGGCAGATCCTTGTTAGTATCATTGCTCGTAGATTTATACGCGTGGAATGACCGGGAAAAAAAGTAGTCTGGTAAACGGAAATATCGATTTATAAATTCCCTTTGAATAACGTAGAATAAGTGACGATATCGATTACGAGTTATTGATAAATTCTAGTAAGAATAGAATTATATATATTTAATGTTTACCTTTAGGGTCGTAAATCATGTGTAACGGTAACGGTCCCCTACCTAAGGTTAGTGAAGATCTTCTTTAGCTCAGTTGATAGAGCGGTGGCTTACTATGTAAGAGGTCCCGGGATCGAAGGTAAAACATGTTCTACTGTTACACATGTATCACAATGGCACGATTCCATTTCAAAATTAATGGGTGACTTTTGTAAAATCATATACAATTTATGCTATTTATAAATATATATAACACTTCAATCAATTGTGCTAACTTTTGCAGAAAGATCCATCATTTAAGAAATTAAAGCTCTTATTATACTCCTCTGCCTCCATGTTCAAGCACTCAAACACACCTTCAACTAGGTAATTCAATTTCAAGGTCAACAAACAATCATGTGATTATAAAAATCACAGTCAAGAAAATGTTTAATAATATTCATAAATGTGATTATTGATGTGTGACAAATATATAATGCAAGTTCCTATAATATAATTTCTTATTTTATGTGAGAATAAATATTATAAACAGGTTTTATCTATTATGTATTATTTATTCCCAAATACTAACATAACCATCATATTATTTCCTAGTATATCATGGCAACCAGTTTTAGTTGTGGAAGAAGCCGGAGAGAACCACCGACAATGGACAACCAACTGGTAAACATCACTTTCAGTTGCGAGTCGGGTGCACTCTTTTATCAACTTACAAAACCCGCTGAAAACCCATGTCGTATTGGTGATAGGCTTGAATGAGTTGTTAGGTATTCCAACTACTTAACTCATTGAGCCACCGAGTTCAATTAGAACAATGTAGGTAAAGCAATGTGCTATTAAGACGCCATCAAATCCAATACATAAAAAGACAAAAGACAAAACCAGGTACCATATACACAAATGAGTCATGTCGTTGAAGTTATATAATTTTTCTATATTAATTGTAATTTCCTCTTCTGGTTGATAACCTGTGACTTAAAAATTGTGAGGGGCCCGGGTGGCTCAATGAGTTAGGTCGCTGGATCTAACAACTCGTACAAGCCTATCACCAATACGGTGTGGGTTCGCGCCCGTCTTTGTAAATTACGAAAAAGGGTTCACCCGACTCGCAACCGCAAGTGATAAGTTTACCAGTTGCTTACCCATGGTCGGTGGTTCTCTCCAGGTACTCCGGCTTCCTCCACCACTAAAACTGGTCGCCATTTGATATAGCTGAAATATTGTTGAAAGTGGCGTTAAACACCAAAAATCAAAATAAAATCATTAAAAATTGTGAGCGTCAATACCAAACCTCAGGTGCTCCGCAGAATAAGCAATTCTTGTTTCACTAGTGGCACCCATCGTGTTAATCTAGTTACAAACCAGGTAATAAGTCGTGAATGTCATTGAATGCATACTGAAAATTCACCTTAAATTCATGGTATACCCATTTTTTGGTATTTCGTGGAGACCATTCAACCACGAAATTGAGAATTCAACTAATACTAGTCAACATATATGTACTAATACCAACCAGTGTTAGAATTAAATTTTTGATCTGTCAACTTTTTGTTCTTCCCTCGACCGGATTTGAACTCACACCATTGATACACTGCAGCACCAATCGCTTAGACTTAGATCCAGCGTCCTAGACCACTCGACCACATCCGCTCCATATATTGTTTGGGTCTTTTAACAGCCCTACCACGCCTGTTCAAGTATATCCGTACTGTACTGTCGACTTCGTGGTCTATTTCAAATGACTCTTCGTACTTTCTTGTTCTAATTTTTCTTTCACTTTACAATATTGTTCTTCTGCTAGAGTTATAATGTCATCCTTTATTGAATATGATGTTGAAGGTAAGAACAGTAAAATTTTAATGTCATCCTTTATTTAATATGATGTTGAAGGAAAGAGCAGTAAAATTTTAATGTCATCCTTTATTAAATATGATGTTGAAGGTAAGAACAGTAAAATTTGATCTATTGCCACATCTTCTTCACTGGCATTGTCCTCTGTATAAAGTATTGCTGAGCAAGTGCTTGATTTGTCACTTACTGTGGTGATAATTCTAGCAATACATATACTTCCTTCCTACATTACTACCAAGTAATCACTAACAAGATACAAATGAGATCGTATAGTAAAGTCATATCAAGTCCTGATGCAATGACGGTTCTCTGTGTTTGATTTACGATACCAATGATGTTAAATGATCTTAAATGTTGTATAAAAGATTTTATTCGGTAAAATTAAGTAAATTAAAGACCATTCTAAGATCACTTATTACTTTAAAATGATATCAAATCGGCTCTAGATTAGTTTTACATATAAATTTTTTTTCTCACACCTCCCTCTCCCCTTTCTCCCACCTCCCAACCCCTTCACTCCTCATTTTGATTTTTGATATTTTGACTCTGGAGTACCCTGAGAGAACCACCGACCATGGGCAAGCAACTAGTAAACTTTATCACTTGTGGTAGCGAGTCGAGTGCACCCTTTTTAGCTCACCTGACCCAAAGGGTCATGTGAGGTATTGCCATCACTTGGCGTCCGTCGTCCGTCCGTTAACTTTTCATATTTTAATCTACTCCTGGGCCAAATGGAACCAAACTTGGCAGAAAACATCTATATAAGGTCCTCTATAAAGTTTCTTCATTTCGTCCCATTCTGCCAACAAATATGGCCGCCAAGGGCAATTCTTGTTTCTGATTGGCTAATGTTAAAAAAATCTTCTCCTCTGAAACTGCTTGGCCAAATGGAGCCAAACTTGGCAGGAAGCATCTATGTAAGATCCTCTATAAAACTTCTNAGATCGTAGAGTAAAGTCATATCAAGTCCTGATGCAATGACGGTTCTCTGTGTTTGATTTACGATACCAATGATGTTAAATGATGTTAAATGTTGTATAAAAGATTTTATTCGGTAAAATTAAGTAAATTAAAGACCATTCTAAGATCACTTATTACTTTAAAATGATATCAAATCGGCTCTAGATTAGTTTTACATAGAAACTATTTTTTCTCCCACCTCCCTCTCCCCTTTCTTCCACCTCCCACCACCTCTTCTCCTACATCCCACCACCTCTTCTCCCACATCCCACCTCCCTTTTTAGCTGTCTACCCCTCATTTTGATTTTTGATGTTTTGACGCCACTTTTAACAATAATTCTGCTATATCATGGCGACCAGTTTTAGTGGTGGAGGAAGCCGGAGTACCCTGAGAGAACCACCGACCCTGAGCAAGCAACTGGTAAGCTTTATCACTTGTGGCAGCGGGTCGAGTGCACCTTTTTCTAAATTACAAAGTCCTGATGCAATGACGGTTCTCCGTGTTTGATCTACGATACCAATGATGTTAAATGCTGTATAAAAGATTTTATAGGGTAAAATTAAGTAAATTAAAGACCAATCTAAGATCATTTATTACTTTAAAATGATATAAAATCGGCTCTAGATTAGTTTTACATATAAACTTTTTTTTCTCACACCTCCCTCTCCCCTTTCTCCCACCTCCCAACCCCTTCACTCCCACCTCTCTTTTTAGCTGTCTACCCCTCATTTTGATTTTTTATATTTTGACTCTGGAGTACCCTGAGAGAACCACCGACCATGGGCAAGCAACTAGTAAACTTTATCACTTGTGATAGCGAGTCGAGTGCACCCTTTTTAGCTCACCTGACCCAAAGGGTCATGTCAGGTATTGCCATCACTTGGCGTCCGTCGTCCGTCCGTTAACTTTTCATATTTTAATCTACTCCTGGGCCAAATGGAACCAAACTTGGCAGAAAACATCTATATAAGGTCCTCTATAAAGTTTCTTCATTTCGTCCCATTCTGCCAACAAATATGGCCGCCAAGGGCAATTCTTGTTTCTGATTGGCTAATGTTAAAAAAATCTTCTCCTCTGAAACTGCTTGGCCAAATGGAGCCAAACTTGGCAGGAAGCATCTATGTAAGATCCTCTATAAAACTTCTTCATTTTTTTCCCATTCGGCCAACAAACATGGCCGCTGTTTCTAAAAATAAAACGTATGGTAAAATTGCAGGTTTTTGGGTAATAACTCAAAAACCGTTAATAATATCAAAAATCTGATGGGGTAAAAATGATCAGCACAGCAAGATCTACCTACCCTGCAATTTTGAAGTAAATCTGATTACTCATCTTGGAGTTATTGCCCTTTTTTCATCAAATTTTTAAATTTTAATATTTTTCGTCCTTTATTTCAAAAACTATAAGAGATAGATGTTAAGTTTAAATTTCAAAAATGTGCATCATGTCAAGATCTACCTACACTGCAATTTTTAAGTAAATGCTGTTATCCATTTTGGAGTTATTGCCCTTTTTCATCAAAAAAAAATTTATTGTAATACTTTTCGTCCTTTATTTCAAAAACTACATGTATGAGAGATAGATGTTAAGTTTAAGCTGCAAACATGTTCAGCATGTCAAGATCTACCTACCCTGCAATTTTGTAGTAAATCCCATTACCCATTTTGGAGTTGTTGCCCTTTTTTCATCAAATTTTTAAAATTTTAATACTGTTCGTCTTATATTTCAAAAACTATAAGAGGTAGATATTAAGTTTAAATTGCAAAAATGTGCAGCATGTCAAGATCTACTTTCACTGCAATTTTTAAGTAAATGTCATTACCCATTTTGGAGTTATTGCCCTTTTTTCATCAAATTTTTTAAATTTTAATTCTTTTCGTCTTATATTTCAAAAACTATAAAAGATCAATGTTAAGTTTAAACTGTAAAAATATTCATGTCAAGATCTACAAAAAAGTTCCACAGTTGAAAATGTCCAACAACATTGTGAAGAGTTATTCCTCTTGTTTATTTCAAAAACTATAAGAGATAGATGTTAATTTTAAACAACAAACATGTTCAGCATGTCAAGATCTACCTAGCCTGCAATTTTAAAGTAAATCTGATTACCCATCTTGAAGTTAATGCCCTTTTTTCATCAAAGTTTAAAAATGTTAATACTTTTCATCCTTTATTTCAAAAACTATAAGAGATAGATGTTAAGTGTAAACTGAAAACATGTTCAGCTTGTCAAGATCTACATGCGCTGCAATTTTGAAGTAAATCTTATTACCTGTCTAGGAGTTATTGCCTTTTTAGCTCACCTGACCCAAAGGGTCATATGAGCTTTTGTCATCACTTTGCGTCCGTCGTCGTGGTCGTCGTCCGCATCTGTAAACTTTTCATACTTTCTTCTTCTTTGAAACCACTGAACTGATTTGGACCAAATTTGGCAGAAATGTTCATTGGGAGGTCCTCTACTAAATTTGTTATTTTGGTGCAGATCGGAAATCCAACATGGCCGCCAGGGCCAATAATGTGTTCTGATTGGTTGAAACTTTGAAAATCTTCTTGTCAGAAACTACTTAGCCGATAGAATTGTAACATTACAGAAATGATGACTGGATGGTCCTCTACTAAATTTGTTATTTTTGTGCCGATCGCATATCCAAGATGGCC
>MJUT01056308.1:201821-212414 GCA_002080005.1 Gigantidas platifrons
CGATAGCGATCATTTTTCGACAAATCTTACCAGAGTTACTCCCCTTTTTTTACTTCAAAATGGTCCTTGGATGGTCCCCTTTCAGAATTATGAGTGATACAGGCTCACCTGACCCTCTAGTTTACAGTAGTTTCAAAATTTAATCTTACGATATAACCTTGGCATCGGGGGACCAGTGGCCAACGGTCTTTTATTTAAATTGCATTGACCAATAGAAAATTAGGTTTCATTCTAAGTCAGTTAGAGTATATTAAGTGAAATTTTATTGGTTAAGAAGGGGGTCGCTTTGCTCGCTGCGCCCATTCTTGACCATTAAAACTTCACTTAATATACTGTAACTATAACGAAGAAATTGCTTAGGTTTCATGCTACTCCTATAGCAAATGACATCACATTCCATGTTCCATAGTTTACGTTTTCATTGGGATTTTTAGCTGACCTTGCCAAAGGCAATGTGAATGTGAGCTTTTGCCATCACTTGGCATCCGTCGTCTGTTGTCCGTTAACTTTTCACATTTTAATGTTCTCCCCTGAAACCCCTCAGCCATATGAACCGAAACTTGGTAGGAAGCATCTATGGAAGGTCCTCTATAAAGATTGCTCATTTTGTCCCAATCCATTAACAAACATGGCCGCCACAGGCAATTCTTGTTTCTGATTGGCCTATTTTTAAAAATCTCCTCTGAAACCGGTTGGCCAAATGAACCGATATGTGGTAGGAAACATCTATGGAAGGTCCTCTATAAAGATTGCTAATTTCATCTTGATCTGTTAACAAACTTGGCTGCCACAGGCAATTCTTGTTTCTGATTTATCTTTTCTGTTAAAAGGGAGATAACTCTATTTTAAATAGAGATACATTTTATATCTATTCAAAATGCAATCTCTATGAATTGAATTACAGATAAATATGCCTCTAAAACCCCTCAGCCAAATGAACTGAAACTTGGTAGGAACCATCTATGGAAGGTCCTCTATAAAGATTGCTCATTTCGTCCCGATCCGTTTACGAACATGGCTGCCACAGGCGATGCTTGTTTCTGATTGACTGATTTTAAAAATTCTTTGTTTCTGAAACCGCTTGGCTAAATGAACCGAAACTTGGTAGGAAGCATCTATGGAAGATCCTTTATAAAGAGTGCTCATTTTGTTCCGATCCATTAACAAACATGGCCGCCACAGGTGATTCTTGTATCTGATTTGTCTATTTCTAAAATTCTTCTCCTCTGAAACCACATAGCCAAATGAACCGAAACTTGGCAGGAAGCATCTATGGAAGGTTCTCTATAAAGATTGCTCATTCTGTCCCGACCCATTAACAAGCATGGCCACCACAGGCGATTTTTGTTTCTGATTGGTCTATTTCTAAAATTCTTCTCCTCTGAAACCGCATGGCCAAATGATCCGAAACTTGGTAGGAAGCATCTACATGTATGGAAAGTCCTGTTATAAAGATTGCTCATTTTGTCCCAATCTGTTAACAAACATGGCCACCACAGACAATTCTTTTTTCTGATTGGTCAATTTCTAAAAATCTTCTACTCTGACACAGCTTGGCCAAATATACCGAAACTTGGTAGGAAGCATCTATGGAAGGTCCTCTACGGGAATTGCTCATTCCGTTTTGATCTGTTAACAAACATGGCTGTCATTGACAATTCTTTTTTCTTATTGTTCGATTTCAAAACAGCTTTTCCTCTGAAACCGCTTGGCCAAACGATATGAAACTTGGTAAGAAGCATCTATGGAAGGTCCTCTATAGAGATTGCTCATTTCATTTTGACCCATTTACAAAGATGGCTGTTGCAATGGCTATTTCCACCCATGGAATTCATTAAACTTCAGCATCCAACAAAAATTTCTCTGACGCTCTGATGATGGATTAACTCCCGAAAAAAAGTAAGGCGGAAGTGAATCGAAGCATACCACAAGATTTACACGAAAAAAGCATGGAAAAAAATAAACTGCTTTGTTTACATGTTGGCATTGGAAGCCTTGTTATTATTATATATATTGGACACTATTTTCTGCCCGTTGCTTAGCACCGATGCGGTTGGAATTTCTTTAATTGTCAATTATTATAAATGAAAATGGTCTCAAGTTTTAACTGCAGCTACATGGCTTTGAATAGTTCAAGATATCTTCTCTTCAGCAAATTTATTCCAATTAGGCATACAATGTATCATGAAAAAATATGAAATCAAAATATTCTATTCAAAAATTTGAACTGAATGATATTTGGTTGTCAAACTTTCAATCTGAATTTGAATTTGAATTTTTGGTGTTTAACTCCACTTTCAGCAATATTTCAGCTATATCATGGAGACCAGTTTTAGTGGTGGAGGAAGACGGAGTATCCTGTGATAACCACCGACCCTAGGCAAGCAACTGGTAAACTTTATCACTTGCAGCTGCGAGTTGAGTGGACTCTTTTTTGTAATTTACAAAACTGAGCATGAACCCACGCCGTATTGGTGATAGGCCACACGGGCCCCCAAACTTTCAAAATTATTTGCAACACTGCCATTTAATATGAACTTCAGAGGTCAAATTGAAAACAAAATATAGTCATTTCTCATTATATTGCTGGTCCCATTGTACCGTGGTATTTACGTATTATTTCAACTAAAGTCCAACATCATTTTTACGTCGTTTAGAACTGTGATAAATGGATAACCCAGTATAAGTGATTACAGGCTCCTGGGAGTATCTAGATTCTGATAATGATTTATTATTCCCCTTTTTTTTTTACAGATGTACATGTATGTTACAGAAATTGATGAAAGTACAGTGTGTATGAAGACAAGAAATAGTTCATTACCACTTGTTCTCTCATGTGGCCATCCATGTCTCATGTGTTTACAGTCTCAGAGTATAGACACATCCATTATTGCTAGAGATCATCAGTACAGTAAAAATATTTTGTCTTAAGTCAAATGTAGCAACCAAATCAATAGGAACTAATACAGATGAATCAATGTTTGCATCATATTCAACATTAAATCAGCAAACTTTCAACAACTTGGTCACCTCAACACACATTAAACAACATATAGTAAGTCAGCGTAAATTTATAGTTATTTAAGGTAGCACAAAAGTCTGATTTTTTTCACTCCAATCAAGAGTCTTTGAAGGTTCATATCTCAGCAAATACTTGATGGATTTTTAAAATTCAAGATTCATCTTGTAGCTAAAATGTGACTTTATCTATCTATCTATCTTAATTAATTTATATAATATGCAGTTAATAATAAAAAAGTTATGGCTAATAAAATACAAAAAATGCACTGTATCAGCTTGGATAAAAATAGCACATTCATGTCAACACCCACTTAAATTTTGTTTTCAGCCCTTTAATCATGTTAATTAACCAAGCTACAAAACTGTGTCTCAGATTTTTGATATATGCCTCCAATCCTTAAATAAACTATTTCATCTGTTGGATGCCAACATCTTGTTTCCCCTTTGTTCTTTCAAGAACCATAAATAAGGGTTAGAAGGTTACTAAATTTTTCTTAACAATTAAGAAGTGGAGGCCTTTAAGTGGAGACTTCTTAATGGTTAAGAAAAATTTATGTAACATTCTAACCCACTTAGATGACAGTTTTATTGGAGACTAATTAACTGTAAAGGTGTTAGTCTATGATCTGGTTAGTAAGCCATGATGCACAATTTGCATGGTCAATTTTAGCACATAATTTAAAGAAACAATAAAAAAGCTATTATTTAACTTTTCTGTCAATAAAAATGTTTCTTCCTTCTGCACCATTATGTCAAAGACAGTCAGGATGGCAAGTTCTGATGCTTTCTCTGAAGTACAATGAAATCTAATTTCAATTTACCTGAAGGAAAAAGCAAAAACCACACAATGGTCATTATCATACCTGATGGAATTAATAATGTTGTAATTGAAAAAAATGGCAAGAACATTTCTATTTCTCTGTGAATTATGGATTATAAGTGATTATTGCAAAATTATTTAGTAGGATTTATTGTTCTTTCATGGAATATAAATGATTTGTGTAAAAGAAAATAATTCGAAATTAATAATTTGTTACTAATTTATGTTTGTTTTTCTTTCATGCCTTAAGCTTGCTGTCTGTTGATGAGTATAATTTAAGATTCCATGACTAATTGGAGCAATGTATTTCATGTCTCTGGTGTTAAGAGTCTGACCAGTTCTATTGTGTTGTGACCTATTAAGAATTTCACTAAAAATGCAAGGTCACTGATTCTTAACACATTAGAAACATGAAATACAGTGCTGTGATTGGCAGAGAGATAAAACTTGTCTTCTAAAGAAACAAATTATCAAAAAACTGGGACACGGTTTTGTAGAAGATATCCCTCTCAACACTTATATATCAAATTCAAGTCCTTAGGGGCACCCATAAAGGTGCTAATTTTCATTTATGTTCATAATTTTCATGTAAATTAAACATGCAAAATTGCCACAAAACTATATATCCCACTTCTGGCCCCTGTCAATATGCAATAGACCTTCAAATCCCACTGGGAACACCTCAGAAGTGACCTTACATCTTTAATTGATCAGAGGAACCACACAGTTTGTGTGTTTATACACTTAAAGCTATTATTTTTGCATTATTTGTGCACTGTCCATCCCTAAACAGCACTTCTTTGGCATTTTGGCGGGAGTTTGACGTCACAGGTCTGACCCACATCTGGAAGCTAGCAAGTTAATATGGACAAGCTCCTCCTCCTTCCAGATCAAACAAACACAAGGGTGACAAGTTACATGTTGTGATCATTAACAAGACCATATTAACATTAAAATAAACGGATCCATCTTTTTTTACCAAGAGGATGTTATTAATTCATGTTTCTTCATTTTATGCAATAGTATAAATAAAAAGTAAAATTATTCTTTTACATATATAAGGCAGAAGACAACACTCCTTCTGAAAATGGACTCTTCCATAACAGACTTTTTGAGAAATCAAAATTTGTCCTACAATTTATATATATCTTTTGTTTTGAGTAAAAAAATCTTTAAAAAATGCCTAAAGTTCCAAACAGGAAACCATCTCATATATAATTGTAGATATGAAAAATATAAAATGAACTAATAATTATGTTGTGGTCAGAGGTGAACAGCTGGACACATGTAATTAACACAGTGATTGATAGATAAGCCCCTCCCACATATTTATATTATCAAACACTTTACCACATGCTTTTGTTTACATAATTTAATTATCAATTTACTCCTTAATGATACAAGATAATGACAGTAGGATTTTTTTTAAAACATTTATATATATATGAACTTTCAAAAACTGCAATAAAAAAAAATTCATTAAAAATTCATAATTAGACTGTTAAGACTGTTAAGACCAGCTAGATCAACTTTTGACACGGCTGAAATTAATTAGAAAAAAATATGGCATATTCGCAATAGAAAAAAAAATATTATGAGTCTTTAAATAAGGGTACCCTCATACGTTTTTCATGAAAAATACACTAAAATGTAAAAAGAACTATACATTTTTTCACAATTTTCAATATTTTTTTATATTTGAAATATAAATAGACAATCGTGTGTAATTACCTCAATAATTATGATAATTTAAATGGGTGGTCTTTACATTCTGTAAACATCTTTATGAAAAAATATACCCCAAAAAAAAAGTACTATTTTCCTTATTAGTGGTAAATTTTCTAAACTGTGAAGGTCTGAAGGAATAAAAAGTCACTATGGTTTCAAAACATACCCTTATCAAAACTTCCTTATACCCTTAGCTAACTGGACAATATATGTTTCCACACTAAAATAAAAAAAAGTTTTTTTCTTAAATTTAATGCAAAAAAAAGGGAGGTAAATTAGTTTTGCCACCTCAACTTTTCAAATTGGGGAGGATGATTGTCCCCAGCTCCTTTTCCAATGAAGTGGTATTAGGCCAAAGAAAAATTAAAGTCAGTTTCCCCTAACCCGACCATTTCAAATTTTTCCTACCGGATCGTCATATTTTATTACTGATCGATAAATAAGAAAATAAACACCAGCTGTGTCTTCTAACTCGGTGATATAGAGATTTATGTTATCGTAAACTATTGCAGTCATTTTCAAAATTCGCTGAGATGAAGTGCAGCCATGCTTTTTAGCTCACCTGATACAAAGGGCCATGTGAACTATTGTCACCACTAGTACTGAGCGTCCGTCGTCTGTCGTCCATTCGTCCGTTAATTTTTCACATTTTAATCAACTCCTCTGAACTCTCCTCTGGGCCAATTTGAACCAAGCTTTGGTGGAATGGTCCTTGGATGGCCCCCTTCCAAAATTGTGTCCGGTGATCCAGACTTCCAACCAAGATGGCCACCAACTTGACCAAGCTAAAAATAGAAAAAAAAGGGGGAATGAAATTTTAATTGTCCATTGCTGCTTTAGTATAAGTCAAAATGAGCTCAAATTTTGACTGCAGCTACATGGCAAGGAGTAGTTTAACGTATATTCCGGGCTTTTCTGTGAAATTTTTCTGTCAGCCGATTTATACCGATTATGCAAATTAGACAGATTTTGATAAAAAAAATCACATTTAAATCTTCTCTTCTGAAACCGCTGAACCAAATTCAACCAAACCTGGCAGGGATGCATGGTCCCTGGGTGGGTTGGTACCTTTCACAGTCAAGGAAATTAGGAATTTGAATCCACAGGACATTCGGTCCTGTGAACTATGAGGAATTACAGGACAGACAATAAAATAATATATATTTTTTAAATGATAAATTTATTGATGGCATTAAACTTACAATCACAAACAGCAATATCTACTATTAGACAGCNCGGATCAGACCAAAGTCTATAAAATTGGTATTTTTTGCTTCTCTGCCAAGTATGCAGCATTAAGGAGAAAGAGCAAGACTGGTTGGCTCTGAATCAGTATAATGTGTCCAAGTGGGATGACAATTTGACACTATGTCCATAAATATATTATTGTATACAGCATGCAGGGATTTAGCCAGGATTTTGAGGCCATAAGTCACTTTTGCAGAACAGATTTTGTTTTAAAATTATGAATAAACAAGAATATCTTAATCTTATAATCAGTTACGTTGCCTTATTGGTTAGTAATGAAGATTGAAAACCTCATAGGATGGGAACATACTCTGCAAATTAACAACCAACTGATAAAACATAACATTGCCACTATTTTGATTTCAATACCACACAAATTTTGATACTCCCCCCCCCCAAATTTTTGAAATAGTACTGTCCTTTGGTCTAATGCCACACTAATTGTAATAACCCCTTCCCCCACCCATTTTGAAATGTTACTGTACTTTGGTCTAATACCACATAAATTGTAATAACTCATATTTGTGTAGTCTTCACCAGAAAAAAAATTCTGCCAGTTTGCCCAATGGTCCAACTTCTATATATTCTTTGTAGGAAATCACTATAGAACAAACGTCAAAAACTGAAGCAAGTTGTAAAATAAATAATTATTTCTCAGACCTCAAAATCAAATTGCAACAATTGGAATAAAAATACTGTAGTTTTTTAATTGCAGACACGTGTCTGTTTGTAAATAGTTCTATAAATAGAACGCAATTGTTGCCCGATGCTGATCAATATATAAAAAAAACTCGCATTCTTTTGTCGTGCAGTGCATTTCAACGAATTGTTGATAAAGAAAACTCTAGAGAATAATATTTTTTCGAAATACCACAATCACTGTAATCACACGAAATATTTTACGACAATAACTGTCGTAAATAGAATAGTGTCTTTGCCAAAACTTGTGATTATTTATTTTAGATTTTTCTATATCTAAAAATAACAAATAAAAGAGAATTAGAAATCTTTTTAAGTTGAATTTACCGAAAAGTTCAATTTACATTGTATCTATTCTTAAAGACAGCGGCTGACAAAAAAAATTACCGGACAGTCGGTTCGGTCAATAAATGAAAACTACCGGACCGCCGGGAAATTTATCGGACACGGTCCGTCGGTCCGGTGCCAATTTCCTTGACTGCTTTCAAAATTGTGTCCGACAGCCACGCCTTTCATCCAAGATGGCCACTGTTACTAAAAATAGAAATTTCTGCAATTGTCCATGGCTGCTGTAGTATAAGTCAAAATGAGCTCAAATTTTAACTGCAGCTACATGGGAAGAAGTAGTTTAACATATATTCCATTTTTTTCTGTGAACCGATTTATACCGATTATGCAAATTCGGCATATTTTGAAATAGAAAAAAGGGGGATGAAATTTTAATTGTCCATTGCTGCTTAGTATAAGTAAAAATGAGCTCAAATTTTAACTGCAGCTACATGGCAAGGAGTAGTTTAACATATATTCCGGGGTTTTCTGTGAAATTTTTCTGTCAGCCGATTTATACCGATTATGCAACTTAGGCATATTTTGATAAAAGATCACATTTAAATCGTCTCCTCTGAAACCGCTGAACCAAATTAAACCAAACCTGGCAGGGTGGGTCCCTTTCAAAATTGTGTCCGACAACCCTGCCCTTCATTCAAGATGGCTGCTGTTACATGTACTTTCAAAATTGTGCCCAACAGCCCCGCCCTCCTTTCAAGATGGCTGGTGTTGCTAAAAATAGAAATTTCTTCAATTGTCCATTGCTGCATTTGGATAAATCAAAATGAGCTCAAATTTTAACTGCATCTACATGGCAGTGAGTAGTTTAACATATATTCTGGGTTTTTGTGTGAGATTTTTTCAGCGAGTTTATTCCATTTAGGAATATATTATGAGATAAAAATCACATCTAAATCTTTTGCTCAGAAATTTGAGTTGAAATGATCTTTGGGTTCCCCACTTTCAAAATTATGTGTAACACCCCCATTTTCTATTAACTTTAGATGTAAAATTGAAAACCAGGTGAGCGATTACAGGCTCCTGGGAGCCTCTAGTTTTTCAACCAGAATATACCGTACTGCTTAGGCATATATTAGAAAAAATCATATTAACATTTTGTGCTCAGAAATTTGAGCTGAAGAGGAATCTCTTGTAGACTACAGTTATATCATGCTGTGAACGTCATAGTCCTTTATTATCTTTTTTTTTAATTATTTTTCAGAAATATATGGATGCCTATCTTGGATTTTCTCACAGTACAATTTCTAATCAGATGTTACCAATAGATATAAATGGTGTGAACAGAAATGTTAGTAGGAAGGTTTTATCACAGAATAAGTGTATAATGCATAATTTAATAGGCTGCAATAAAGAATCGTGTGATAGGAATAACAAAAAAGAATGTCAAATTTTAGATGAGTGTAAAACAATAAAAACTGAACACTTATTCAGATGTGACCAAGGAGAAGCCATGGATGATATGAGATTACAAAATGGAGATGAAATGCATGCAGGTGATAAACCTTATAAATGTGGTATATGTGATAAAGAGTTTAGACGGCGTGGAGACCTGCAGAGACACATTAGAACACATACAGGTGATAAACCTTATAAATGTGATATATGTGATAAAGGGTTTGGACAGAAACAAAACCTACAGAGACACATTCGAACACGTGCATGTATTCAACCTTATCAATTTGATTTATGTGATAAGGGGTTTAGTAGACAGAGACACATTAGAACACATACAGGTGATAAACCTTATACATGTGATGTATGTGGGAAAGTATATAGTCAGAATAGAACATGTACATGTGATAAACCTTTTAAATGTGATTTATGTGATAAAGGGTTTAATCAGAATCAACACCTGCAGCAACACATTAGAATACATACAGGTGATAAACCTTATGAATGTGATATATGTGGTGAAGGATTTAGTCGTAATCATCACTTACAGGATCACATGAGAACACATACAGGTGATAAGCCTTATAAATGTGATATGTGTGGTAAAGTGTTTAGTCGGAATGGTAGCTTACAGATACACATTAGAACACATACAGGTGATAAACCTTATGAATGTGATGTATGTGGTAAAGTGTTTAGTCAGAAATCTAACTTACAGAGACACATTAGAACACATACAGGTGATAAACATTATAAATGTGATGTATGTGGTAAAGTGCTTAGACAGAATGGTAACTTACAGAGACACATTAGAACACATACAGGTGATAAACATATATGATATTTATGTGATAATAAACAAAGCCTATTTATAGTGACACATTAGAACACATACAGGTGATAAAATTGATGTATGTGATAAAGTATATATATATATATACATGTATATATAAACAAAGCCTGCAGCGGCACATTAAAACACATACATACAGGTGATAAACATTAAAATCTACATGAATTTTCAGAACGGTTCTTGCTTTTGAAAAATTATCTGGCTAAGAGGTACAAATTAAATTTTTATTGCAATAAGATGGCCCATGTATATCCAGGGTGGACTGATTTTGAGCTTAAAAACGAAGATGACAATTTTTTTTAAGCTTAAAAACATTTGAACTATTTAAGTGTGTGGACACCTTTCTGGAATAACCTTCGTCAAGTAAACACAGAGTCTAAAGATTAGATATCCAAATAATAATACTTGTCTTCTGTGTAGCGTTTAGTACACACCCGAGTCTAAAGATTAGATATCCAAATAATAATACTTGTCTTCTGTGTAG
>MJUT01056308.1:256715-270530 GCA_002080005.1 Gigantidas platifrons
TACTGGCATGCTTAACAAAACACATAATATTGTATCCATAAAAGGATAGAGAACTGGATTTACAGAATCTAGGATGGTAAAAAGCAGGGCATACATCGTGCCCGTTTGGTTATGCTTTTAATATCAGATCAACTGCAATACAATGTTTATAAATGTATATCGTTCTAATTTTGTTCTTAAAATTCCCATCCCCATGTTACATTTTCATAAAACAAAGGAGTTTATTTGTATCGGGGGAAAAGGGGTTCTACGTATAATTTCATGTTTTACGTGATTGGCCGTAGGTTAAATAACTGTCATGTTTAACTCATTTTGTGCTTACATATCTTTTTTCTTTTTTGTCCCCAATGCTGTCGTACTTTCCCGTGTTTTTCGAGGTCACTGATCGATGATCATTGTGTTGACAGGTAATCCTGTCCGGATCGGTAATTACACACAAAAAAATCGTCTCACAATTTCCCTTCGTTAGTGCAATAAAATGCTTAACATGAAGTCATAATGATTTTGTAAATATCAAAAGATAAATATATACCACACTATTTTACGATTTACATTTGCAACTGATCAATGCTGATATAATATACGATACCGACTGCGTGACGTAACGGGAAGGTATAATCCGAGAATGGATACGCCTATTTTCAGGCTTTTGTCTCCTCCACATTGGAGAGTTTTGAAAAATGGCGATCCCCATTATTTGGTGCAACAGGCAACTTCAATGACCAAATTCTACCTTACGGTATACTATTTTTAACATCCATTAACACAAATGTCTTTTATTTACTGTCATTTAAATTTTCACGCTAACTTGTTAAGACCATGGCCTTTTCCTTTAAGAAATACCAATATAGCCACATCTCCTCTGAACTGTAGATCCAGAAAAAAACATATTATATATACTAGACAGGTAGCATGTGCCTCGTACTTGATAAATTCGCAATTAATATTTCGAATGTACAATAGCGACTTCCGCCCAACATGAAAACAGGACAGATTGATGTACTTGATAAATCACCCCACCCCCTCTCCCCTACGTATGAAAAATAGAAATAGCTTTATGTGATTTAAATACGTACTAACTGCATTACATGTAAACTGCATGATGCTGTTTGATAAAGACCTTTAACTAGAACAGGAACAAATGAACACCTGAACGAAATATTGTTGTAATTAAAGATCATGTATATGTGACATAGCAGTTTGAACGAATTTCAATGCTTATTATAAAAGAGGTTGAAACAAGTCACATTTTGATATCAATTCGGTTGTATTTCACTTTGACTATTTCAATTACGGAAGACGAACCGCAACCATGAAAAAATGGACACCTTAATGAAATAGTATTGTAATTAAAAAATCATGTATGTGAAATACAACACTGAAAAATATTATTACAAAATGTATTATAAATTTTATGCCATGCCGTGACAACGTATATGCAGCTACGTCTCTGCACTGGTGAAAAGAAATCCAGCTAATACCGTTACGTAACATAGACATTTAGGAGATAACTGTATTGTATTTGAAAATTTCACAGCATCAATTGGACATTTGATGGTCGCAAATTGAGTTTACTGGCGACGCGTTAACGGAGCCAGTACACGTATATTTGCGACCATTAAATCGACAATTCATGCCGTGAAATTTCAAATACAATACAGTTATCTCCATTCTAAAGTAACCATGTGTAGGATAGACATACATATATCATATTTATATATTTCCGTATTATTGACAAGATCACATAAGCGGTAATCAGCTAAAATTAAAAAAAAAACTAATTGAGAACACATTCAGAGACAGAGATCAGACTGGAACAATAATGTTTTGACTTACAAGATATAGGAGAATGGCTGTAATGCGTGTGGTTGGTTTATTTGGTTTATGGTGTTTAACGCCACTTTCAACAATATTTCAGTTATATCGTGGCGGTCAGTTTTATCGGTGGAGGAAACCGGAGTACCTGGAGAGAACCACCGCCCTGTCGCAAGTCACTACAAACTTTCACATAATGTTGTATCAAGTAAACCTCGCCATGAACGGGGTTCAAACTCACAATTTTAGTGGTGATTAGATCCTTAATATTTTGTGATGAATATATGGCATTATCATAGAGTTGACGTATTTATTATGTCTATATTGCCTAATTACATTTTGTATTTATAGTATCAATAGCAAACTTAATAAACACCGTCGACGTATGTGTCACAGACGTGTTAATGGTGAAAATAATTCAGTGGAAATGTGTTATACTCTGTTAACAAAGACTAGAAATGTGTTATACTCTGTTAACAAAGACTAGAAATGTGTTATACTCTGTTAACAAAGACTAGAAATGTGTTATACTCTGTTAACAAAGACTAGAAATGTGTTATACTCTGTTAACAAAGACTAGATTACATATTCTGTCTCTGCTCACACTTGTTTATCTTTTTCTGGTAATACAAAACAAAACATTTCTAGTACAAAAACCAAAAATATTGCAAACTCCACGGGAAATCCGCAGAGTATGAAACTGACACAGACGAAGAGTGTGGAAATAGACTTAAATACCGTTTGAAGGACAACGAAGTTCAGTATCAGTTAATACCAGACTTGAGATCAGTTTGAGAGAAGAGCAAAAAGCTATGTTCCTAGCATCTAATCTCCATGGCATTAATCCATCAACGAGGTAAAGTTATATGATTTCGTTCTTTTTCTCTTGCCATTTTATTGTCTGTCATTTTTCGCTTCTGGTTTTCTCGTTGATATCTTGTTGGCATCTCATACGATGGGTGTCTTATAAGAAACAGAAAATTCTTACCCTTCGAGTGCACCTGGATTCACCTCCGGTTTTTAGGGGTCCGTGTTGCTCATCTTGTTAGTTATATCTTGTTAGTTTTATCGTGTTTTTTTTTGTCTTTGTCCTGTGTCTTGCGTACCCTATGTTTTCAGAGTGGTTTGTCCATTCTTGATTGCCCCTTCGGTTTTCTCTAACGTTTACTTTAACTTATATGTATGTATATATATATATATATATCAGTTATACCACGGGGAGTAGTAAAATTATACGTTGACGAAACAGAAGTACTTAAAAGAAAACTACAAATTAAAAGACTTTATTACATAACGTTGTATCGAGCACTACTTTTTATGGACGGGAATCGAACTGACTATTTTAGTAGTGAAATGCACAGAATACATAAGTAGATGTGACTATCATACGACCATGACTGATCATAATAGTCAGGGCCGCCAAGAGAATTTTTGGGCCCCAGGGAAAAAGGAATGGCCTCACTCCTCCAATTCTCCAAATAATGATACTCAAACTAAGTCCACCACGGAGTGTCATAAGCAAGGAATCAATGCAACAAAAATTAATTGATGAATTGTGATTTAGAAAACAGCTTTCTACTTGTTTATTTGGGACCCCTAAACTCATGGGCCCTGACTGACCGCACCTCTCAGTGGGCCTGATAATAGTTAATGTAATCTCTACAAAAATTATGTAATCATCACGAACTAGTTGACTGTTACAAATATCCATTTCTAAAATGACAATGGATATTTCCCCTTTATGTAGATTTTTTCTATCCTCTTACACCGACCAGCATTTTTCCAGACTTGATTTTATGAGTAAGACGGCAGGTGTCTTATAAGATTTATAAGAAACAGGAACTGCTTACCCTTTGGGAGCACCCGGGTTACCCATGGTTTTTTAAGGATCTGTGTTGCTCATCGTTTTAGTTTTCTGTGTTGTGTTTTTGTGTTTTGATTGTCTCCAGAATGTTTTCGTGAGCCCTATTTCTCTGGATTCTACATTTTTGATTGTCCTTTCGATTTTCTCTAACGTTAATTTGTTTTGTTTGTCTTCATCCTGTGTCGTGTTCCCAGTGCTGCCTATGTCTGGATTCTTCATTCTTGATTGCCCTTTCGATTTTCTCTAACGTTAATTTGTTTTGGTTGTTTTTATCCTGTGTCGTGTTCCCAGTGCTGCCTATGTCTCTGGATTCTTCATTCTTGATTGCCCTTTCGATTTTCTCTAACGTTAATTTGTTTTGATTGTCTCCAGACTGTGTCGGAGGCCCAGTGCTGCCTATGTCTCTGGATTCTACATTCTTGGTTGCCTCTTCGATTTTTTCTAACTTTAATTTGTTTTGGTTGTTTTCATCCTGTGTCGTGTTCCCAGTGCTGCCTATGTCTCTGGATTCTTCATTCTTGATTGCCCTTTCGATTTTCTCTAACGTTAATTTGTTTTGGTTGTTTTCATCCTGTGTCGTGTTCCTAGTGCTGCCTATGTCTCTAGATTCTTCATTCTTGATTGTCTCTTCGATTTTCTCTAACGTTAATTTGTTTTGATCCTGTGTCGTGTTCCCAGTGCTGCCTATGTCTCTGGATTCTTCATTCTTGATTGTCTCTTCGATTTTCTCTAACGTTAATTTGTTTTGGTTGTTTTCATCCTGTGTTGTGTTCCCAGTGCTGCCTATGTCTCTGGATTCTCCATTCTTGATTGCCTCTTCGGGTTTCTCTAACGTTTTATATAGTAGAAAATATAATATCACAAAAATAATCTTTTCATATTTTATTTCGTTAATGACAATAATCATCTCTCCAGAGTTTTAGATCAATTAATAAATAACAATAATTTATTAAGTATTATGCAACACATTTCATTTGTGGCGAATTAATTTTCGTGGATTTTGTGGGTCAACCTAATTACGAATTTGTGAATATGCATATACCGGTATTTTTAATTTCCAATTAAAGCAACAATATTTGGAAATAGGATATCCGAGAATTTAAGAACCTACCATTATGTCTTTTATGAGCGCTAGCAATCGACGAAAATTATGATCCATGAAATGAAGCTATTTCACAGTATGGACAACAATTATAACATTAATTATGTGTTATTTGCAAACAATTAGGTCTTTGGTTAAGTTATTTTCATCAAATAAAACTCCATCTATATTCATATCATTCTCTATAATTAATGATTTCTCCCCGACGTTTTCTAAGCCATACAGATCCACAAGGGAATATCATTGATTGAGTTATTGGGGGGAAATGTAATTTTAGTGTCATCCCTGAGTTTGATAGTGATAATTGCTATTTATCCCCATAAAATCTATAGAAATTACCCTCCCATTAGACTTGTGGTTATTTATCATCCTGAATTCTCTATAAATGATCCTCCCATTGGACCGGTAGCCATTTATCATCACAAATTGCCTTCCATACTGGACTGGCAGCTATATGTATTTACGAAAAATTGGAAAAATCATTAAAGATCACCAAAATCATATGATTATGCAACATTTTCACATATCACCAACATTACGTGATTGTGTAACATCTTTAAATATAGATCACCAATATCACCTGATTGTGTAATATCTTTATAGATCACCAATCTCATCAGATTGTGTAATGTCTTTATAGATCACCAATCTCAACAGATTGTGTAATGTCTTTATAGATCACCAATCTCATCAGATTGTGTAATATCTTTATAGATCACCAATCTCATCAGATTGTGTAATATCATTATAGATCACCAATCTCATCAGATTGTGTAATATCTTTATAGATCACCAAGATCACGTGATTGTTCATCCTCGTCATCAGATTTCCAACCTTGCAATAAACTTTCTTCATCTTCTGACATTTCATACCTGTGCAAGACAACAAACACATTGTATATAACTGTTGTCATAACGACGTATGGTACTCTTATCTTACCAAAACAGGGTTAATGGAAGCCAAACCTTGATTGGTTGATCCACGAGGAATGTCCTGTCTGAATCATTTTCAGATTTAGATTGTGATTCAAATTCATTTCTAGATCGGGATTGTTATGGGTCGTTCATTTTAGCGTTGCATTTCATGCTTCAATTCCTTCGTATTTTACTAGCCTAGCTGGAACTGCTTACCGTTCCGGCGCACCTAGATTCCCTCCGGTTTTTAGCGGTTTACAACTATAATTTTAGGTGTAGTGTTATGTCGACCACTGGGTGCCTTTCTATCGTTTTTGTTTTTGTCATTGTATTGTCTGTCCTCTCAGTGTTTTCAGTTTACAATCATATACAGTGTATTCACCGTAACAGAACAAGGGACGTAACCACAACACTTATTGTTGTGTAAAAGTAGTTCCGGTGGGAAAAAAATGATATTTCACATGTGAGATACCGGGATTTATTTCACGGATAAATCTCCATACAATGTAATTTACACTTATCTATATACACTTATCTATATAATAAAGTTAATTATTCTATATAAAGGACTTACCACGGCTTTTCGTCTGTTTTATATTCTTCCGCATCCTGTAATATCAAAGTATAAACTAACAGCTCATCTAAACTCGGAGATCTTCTTAACAGTTCAAACATTTATTCTGAGTAGTAAAAGATTCACCTCTTAATCTTCACCTGCACGAAAGCTAGCTCAAACGCACCCAATTTCCTTTCTTCTCTTTACACAAATTCAATTATAATATAGTAGTGTAGTAATTGTCTTATCTTTCGAAACAAATCATAAAGTATAATGTATAATTTACCTTTGGGAGACGAATTTATATAAGCTCAATAGCTTGTTTTAGGATCCCTTTAATTAATTCAATTGCAGTCGTATTTGTCACACTATGTATGTAATTTATGATATGTCTTAATTAATAAAATATGTTTACACTAAAGGATAAACTTAAAACCAACATCAGAATATAATAGATATTAAATGTTAGAGAAAACCGAAAGGGCAATCAAGAATGGACAATCCAAAGAAAACCGAAAGGGAAATCAAGAATGGACAATCCAATGAAAACCGAAAGGGAAATCAAGAATGGACAATCCAATGAAAACCGAAAGGGAAATCAAGAATGGACAATCCAAAAAAATCCTGGCATATTGGGTAAACAAAAAACAGGACGATAACAAACACAACACAACACAGAAAACTAAAAAGATGATCAACACGGACTGCACCAGAAAACAGGGATGAACCCCGCGAAAGGTAAGCAGTTCTTGCCTCTTATAAGACATTGTCAGATTTCTAACCTTGCAATTGTTCGTCTCTTCTGACATGCCACTCAGGGCGAGGTGTACTCGATACAACATTATGTGATAAAGTTTGTCAGTGACTTGTGACAGGTGGGTGGTTTTCTCCGAGTACTCCGGTTTCCTTCACCAATAAAACTGACCTCCATGCAAGATATAACTGAAATGTTGTTGAAAGTGGTGTTAAACACCATAACGACCATAGCCTCATTATTTACTGCATCCACGGTCTATTTCTACTATTAATGGAATACATTGTGTCCCCAGTATAATGTTATTCACAATAAACAATTATACCTTCATGAAAAGTAAATATCCGTTATTAACAATTGAGAAAGAGTTATTTCATAAAGCCCGCAGGATACAATCAATGGTATAATTAAATTGCATTGAGCCACAGAGAAGCAACATACCAAAGTTAAAGGATAAAAACATGAGTTTTTATATAAAATACATGTTTGCATATTGATTAATTGGTGCTTGAAGCAAACCTTAACAGTATTTCAGGTATATCGTGGTGTTTGTACATTGAATACATTGTTCAAGTAATCAATAATTCGTTTCCAGTTAACATTGTAATACAATAATCAACAAGTTAACCAATCCCACTTATACAGTCTCAGAAATGTGGTTTTATCTACGTTTTATTGATACAGATATTGAATTTCAACACATACCCACTCCCAGCTTGACCCAAAACGTGGACTCACATTGTCACCGTTTTGGCGAAAAAAAAAGTATTAGTTCAACTCCAGTTGCGACTCAGGGGTGTAGGAGCCGGGAGGTAAGGAGGAACATACTCTCACTTATAAAACTGGGAGAGGGGCAAAACAATGTTTTAGCAAATATTTTAATAAAGCTGAATTATTGGCATGGAAGCAACAAATTCAAATAATGATTTTTCTCTATTGCTGTGTATATTCCCTAGCAGTTATTTGCACCACGAGGAGTATGCCAAGGGACTAAATAATTATTGCTGGACAACAACAACAACAAAAACAGTATAAAAACACATGTATTTCAATGGTAAAGTTAAATAATGGCATATGCACATTATATGTGTGTATGGTGAGTATCACGTGAGACAATGTGAGGCAAAACGGAAAAAAAATATGGTGAATAACACGTTAGATAATCAACCATTTTCAGTGCCGGATTTAGGACTAATGAGACCATGTCCTAGTTAAGTTATGAGGCCCCTTACATGGGCACTGAAGGGGGTAGACCAGATAGGCCTACGCCTTCAAATTTAAAATTGCACCACATAAGCAAAATTCCATGCTAAAAAATTAGTTTGTCCTGAAGATGGGGCCCCCTGGCCAACGGGGCCATGTGCTTAAGCACACCTAAGCACAGTGGTAAATCCGTAACTGACCATTTTTTAAGTAGCAACCAATTTTCACCTGAGAAAAACAAATTAAAATTAAATTAAAAACACAAAATACCACACTGTCGGAACAGTTCCAAAATCCAATAGAAAATAAAACAAACCAGAGACAGTTGATCTGGTCATCACAGATACCCCCGCATTCCAAATTATGAAATTTTCATCCAGAAACCTTTAAAGTCCCTATCTTCTAAGAGAAAAAGGGCCATAACTCAGGAACGGTAAATGTCAATTTCACCATAATCGAATTTAATCTGTATTTTATGGTACATCACATTGTGTTAAAATTTGAAAAGATTTGGTTGAGTCATACCTTAAATACCATCCGGAAACCTAGAAAGTCCCTATTTTCTAAGAGAAAAAGGGCCATAACTTATGAACGGTAAATGTGAAATATACCATAATCAAACGTAACCTGCATTTTGTGGTCCACAACATTGTGTTAAAGTTTGAAAAGATTTGGTTGAGCGGTACTTTAAATATCATTCGGAAACCTAAAAAGTTCCTATTTTCTAAGAGAAAAATGGCCATAACTCAGGAATGATAAATGTGAAATACACCGTAATCGAACTTAACCTGTATTTAATGGTCCACAGCATTGTGTTAAAGTTTGAGAAGATTTGGTTGAGACATACTTTAAATATCATCCGGAAACCTAAAAAGTCCCTATTTTCTAAGAGAAAAAGGGCCATAACTCAGGAACGGTAAATGTGAAATACACTGTAATCGAACTTAACCTGTATTTAATGGTCCACAGCATTGTTGTAAAGTTTGAAAAGATTTGGTTGAATGGTACTTTAATTATCATCCGGAAACCAAAAGTGTGACAGACGAACGAACATGAGGATCCCTGTATACCCCCGACTCTCGTCGAGCTGGGGTATAAAAATACCACACTGTCGGAACAGTTCCAAAATCCAATAGAAAATAAAACACAAAATACCACACTGTCGGAACAGTTCCAAAATCCCATAGAAAATATCATAGAAGGAAGCTAATTGATTCCCCTAACACACAATTACATAACCGATCACTTTCCTGTCTTGGCACAGGAAAGTGATCGGATTCAATAAAGAGTGGCAGGGTTAAACCAGTTTTATGAATATAACGCAAAAGAATAAACAATATTTGATGCTAACACATGTACATGAAGCAATAAAGTTTTTTTTTATGTGTTTCACGATTGAAAAGTAAAATAGTGTATACTTACTGTTAGTGATACTTCATCCCATTTAAGATCGTTAGTTGTACCATCACGTGACCTGTCATAGCTTTCCATAAATTCAGACTCTGTAATCTCACGAGAAGACACAACATCTTCTACACTAAATAATTTGACTTTACTTTTGTTTCTAATTTTATTGAAAATACTAGTCACCTTTTTAGAATCGTTTTTCTGTTTTGTACTTTCTTTATTTAATGACAATCTTGGTGCTGGCTTTGGTACTTTTGAAGGATTTGAGCGACCTAGTTGTCTACCGGAAGCTGTCACTACTGTTTCAATGACGTCATTTCTATGGCAATTGATCTTTTCGACAGATTTCAGATGTTGATTAAGGCGGTGCTGACGTAGCATGTCATCAGACAAATCCTCATTGTCAACATTGAGGCGTACTCGATTATGTTCATCATCTAAATCGTCCTCCTCATCCTCATAGTATCCTCGATTTTCGTTCCACCATTCGGAACCAGAGTCACACGATTCGTGGCATAACGTGTCACTTTTTGACGTCCAATCAGAAAACTGATCAGCCATGGTGTTATTGGAGGTAAGTGTTGTTGTGTAAACTGACTCTGTGACACTCGGGCTTTCTAACAAAGCAACCTCTTGTGACAATGGTAAACTATTGCCAGCAAAATTACTATCTTCAATGTTTTGTCTTTCATTTTCTGTCTTATTTACCACATCTTTTGCACCTTTAGAGCCCGACTTTCTTAACCCACGGAAAGAAACATCACCTCGTTTTATACTACTAGGAACTTTCACTTTGAGACTTTCTTTACGTTTCTTTTCTTCCCGTATTGACGGAGACTGCATGCTCATATGTTTATCGGAATGTTCCACTTTGGTTGGAGGTGAATTATCATTGGTTGAGTCTACTCTCACGGACGGTAGTTTTAAGGACTTTTTCGTGATGGTAAACGTTCTATTACTAGTACTACTGCTTGTGTTTGTTGTGCTGTCAGTTTCTGATATATGTTCATATTTCTTCTTGAACGTGTCTAGAAATTTATGTAAATGCTTTTTGACGTCATCTTCAAAATGGCCACCATCTCCATGTGCCATTTTCAGTTGTAGTTCAACAAAGTAATTTCTACAATTAGAAATGTACATACAATGGAAGTGAACCAAAAAAACGTTGGAAAATATAATTCAAAATATATGTTTGTCATAATTCCCTCAAGATATTGTGATAGTGTGGTAAAATTTTAAAAATCTAAAGATACCACCCTGTCGGAACAGTCCCAAAATCTAATGAAAACATATCGGAGAAACAGTCAAAATCGATACCACTAACATACATACTCTAATTGCCATCGGTATGATATTGCTGCATGCTCTTGCTTCCCATTGTTCTTTCATATTACATCCGAGTAGAGCGCAATGTCAATGGATGACTGTTTCAGCTTTAGTGAACTAGTGTAAAGCAAAATTATGTCCTCCAGGACAATATTTCATGAATATATTGTCATGGAATGTTGTTGTCTTATCTATGATATTTTGTCCTTGATCTGGACAGTATAATATCATGTTAGAGGACAATATATCATAGTGAAACTGTGTTCTAACAAAGGGAGATAATTCTAATTCTAATTCAAAACTTGGACATTGTTTGTTAATATATTTCAAATTGAATCAAATATAGTGTAATAAATATCATTTCTATGACAAAGAAATCTCTTTATTTTGAAATAAAGTATAGTATAAATATGTGAAGCATAAAAATATCATATATCCAGTTGATGTCGGACATTATTTCACAGTTAAATAATCTCCAGTAAGAATGGACAATATCTCATGATGGAGGACACAATTTCATTATGAAATAATGTCCAGGACACTATTTCATTATGAAATAATGTCCATGGACAATATTTCATATGATATTTTGTCTGGAGGACATTATTTCATGGAGGACACTATTTTATTTTACACTAGCACTATAAAAATTCAACTTGGCATGTTGGTCTAGTACAAAGCGGACATCATCATCGTTTCATTGAAAATTAACTTGTTCTCACCATTATATAGCTACAATATGCTTACGTTGCGTTAAACAGCAACCACTATAAATATCCTTAAGTAAATAAACTATTTGTCATCAGTATTCCTATGTTGATTAACGAAAATAAACTATTTGTCATCAGTATTCCTATGTTGATTAACGAAAATAAACTATTTGTCATCAGTATTCCTATGTTGATTAACGAAAATAAACTATTTGTCATCAGTATTCCTATGTTGATTAACGAAAATTAGAACACAACAGAAAACTTTTCATCTCCGGAAAACTAAAGATTAGTAACCACTCTAATACTAAAAGGATAGAACACAATACATAGAGGATTACCAAAAGTTCTTGTAAGACTCAATCTCAGGTTCACAATCAGTCCTCTCCTAGAGATAGAGTTAGGGTTAGTGTCAGGGATATGGTAGGCATCAATATCAGGTTCACAATCAGTCCTCTCCTAGAGATAGAGTTAGGGTTAGTGTCAGGGATATGGTAGGCATCAATATCAGGTTCACAATCAGTCCTCTCCTAGAGATAGAGTTAGGGTTAGTGTCAGGGATATGGTAGGCATCAATATCAGGTTCACAATCAGTCCTCTACTAGAGACAGAGTTTGGGTTAGTGTCAGGGATATGGTAGTCATTAGATATAGGGCTAGGGCTAGAATAGAGTACTGTTAAGGTTTGCCAAAAGTTATTGTAAGGCCTATTATCAGCTTCAAAATCTTTCCTCTCCTAGGGTAGGCTTGGGTTAGTGTCAAGGATATGGTTGGGTTAGGCCTAGAAGTTAGGGTTGGAACACAATAATTTAAAGGGTTTACCGAAAGTTCTTGTAAGACTCATTATCAGCTTCTTCACAATCTTTCCTTTACTAGAGATAGGGTTAGGTTTAGATGTTAGGGCTAAAACAAAATACTGGTACTTAACAAGGCTTACCGAAAGTTCTTGTAAGACTCATTATCAGTTTCGCAATCTTTTTTATTCTCCTTTCCATCAGCATCTTTCAGAACTTCTCGGAAGTCGGTTAGTACTTTAGACAGCATACTGTTAGCATTAGCAATGACAGAGAAATCAAAGAGATCCTGTAATCTTTCTGATTCTCCTTTGATGTTTTCTAAATGGCAACTACAAGAAAAGATTGTAATTAAAATAATTATTTTTCGTTTTTAAAACGTCACGGAATGTCTGTGTCCGATGACCACGGGTATAGTCTATCTATTGTAGTCCGTGTCACCGGATTTCTAACATGAGTGACACGATTGGCATCACTAGTGAAGCGGGAACTGTTTACCATTCCGCAGCAATTGAGTAAACCTCTTTAGTTTTCTGTGTAGTATTTTGTGGACCAGTGATTGGCTTTTCGTCACTTTTTCCTCCATTGTGTTGTCTGTATTTGATTACGGCCTCTGATTATCTTCAAATATTCCCTGACGTCCAAGACAACACAAGACTCTTTTAAGTGAAATATGTATGCAAGTCATAATCATTCAACTGATATTGACCACCCTATGATATTGTTTTTACTATGCCAACAACTTGCATGTCAAAAATAATCTCCCAACTATCAAAAACTAGTGACTGGTACAATGCCAATGAGATATTTATGAATAATGTACACAGATACCACTCATTGTCTGTGAATATATCATGTATCCATGGTCACGCACGGCCGCCATCTTTATTCAAGCAATACAATAGGAAATAAACAATAAAGGGAGAACTACAATATAGGTAATGGAGAAAACACTCCAACTCAGGTTCTCTTCCCTCAGACATAGGTGACCACAGCAGATTTTGGTTCTCTTCCCTCAGATATAAGTGACCACAGCAGATTTTGGTTATCTTGTGTAGGCCCTTTGGTTCTCCTCCCTCAGATATAAGTGACCACAACAGATTTTGGTTCTCTTCCCTCAGATATAAGTGACCACAGCAGATTTTGTTTCTCCTCCCTCAGATATAAGTGACCACAGCAGATTTTGGTTCTCTTCCCTCAGATATAAGTGACCACAGCAGATTTTGGTTCTCTTCCCTCAGATATAGGTGACCACAGCAGATTTTGGTTATCTTGTGTAGGCCCTTTGTTTCTCTTCCCTCAAATATAGGTGACCACAGCAGATTTTGGTTATCTTGTGTAGGCCCTTTGTTTCTCCTCCCTCAGATATA
>MJUT01056308.1:297783-327539 GCA_002080005.1 Gigantidas platifrons
GGTAGATCGTGGGTTCATCGGAGGTGTAATGGTTAGCGTGCTCGCCTCGAGTGCGGTAGATCGTGGGTTCGATTACCGATCGGGTTAAACCAAAGATTATAAAATGGGTATGAGTTGCTTCTCCGCTAAGCACGCAGCATTAGCGAGAAAGAGCACGGACTGGTTGGCTCGGAATCAGGAAAATGTGTCCGAGTGGGGCAACATGTCCATCCGCGGACAGTTGTTTCAGTGAGCTAGCACTATAAAAATCCAACTAAGCGTGTTAGTCAAGTACAAAGCGAATCTCATCATCATCTCACTGAAAACTTGCTCTTGATATAGCTAACAAATATGCTGAGTTGGCGTTAAGCAACAATCACTCACTCACTCGTATTCAGGTATTTAATAGAGAATCTCCCTTTAAACCCTCACTTGTGGTATCTCGGGACATCCTAAATCCCACTTGATCCCGATCTACCTTTATATCATTGTTACAGGTATAAACCAAATCTTTTGTACCCGTCTTTGCACAGGGCGACTTAGTTGATCCTATGTAAATAATCCGCTCCCATCAATAGAAGATTAAAGAGGCATCTATATTATAATAATACATTCTTTTGACACGAACAATGGCGGCTAACGGAAATAGGTCTCAAATAAACTCATAATTCTTATTCAAGAAATTGCTAATTAATTTTTCTATTCAATATTTACCATTTAAATAGTGGGGGCATTCTATAAAATGATCACGTTTAACAATAAGCATATGTGATTGATAAATCGTACATGATTTTAACAGGGCCCGGGTGGCTCAATGAGTTAGGCAGTTGGATTACCTAACAACTCATACAAACCTATCACCAATTCGGCGTGGGTTCGCGCCCGACTTTGTCAATTACAAAAAGGGTGCACTCGACTCGCAGCCGCAAGTGATAAAGTTTACCAGTTGCTTACCCATGGTTGATGGTTCTCTCTGGGTACTCCGGCTTCCTCCACCACTAAAACTGGTCACCATGATATAGCTGAAATATTGCTGAAAGTGGCGTTAAAACGCCAAAAATCAATCAAATCAAATCATGATTTTAACAACTCCTTACATGCATTCTGGGGGTTTTTTTTATTTCGAGTTTTTATTTCGAGTTTCGCGCATTTTTTATTTCGGGTTTCGCACATATTTTAGTTTGGGGTTCGCGCATTTTGTAGTTCATAATCTGGCATTACAAAGTGAGAATGAGTAAGTGATTGTTGTTTAACGCCAAATTAACATTTTTTTTAGCTATATCATGGCGAGAACAAGTTGGATTTCGATGAATATGTCCGCTTTGTATAAGACCAACATGATTAGTTAGATTTGGATAGTGCTAGCTAACTGACACAATATTTCCTGTGTAGTCATGTCACCGGCTCCACTCTGACACATTTTCCTAATTCCGCGCTTAGCGGGGAAGCAACAAATACCATTTTCATAATCTTGAGTTTCACCCGATTTGGGCTCGAAACCACGATCTACCACAGTCGAGGTAAGCACGTAGTTCCAGATTTAATGTTGTGTTTAGGTGTGCTTAAGAACAAAGCCCCATTTGCCGGGGGGGGGGGCATCTTCCTGTCAAAAAAATGTTTTACGATGGATTTTTGCTTATTTGGTGCAATTTTAAATTTGAAGACGTTCTGTTTCGGAGCGATTCCAGATGTCTGACTGCCTGTGTAGGATCCGGACTACCGGGTCTACCTCCTTCAGGGCTCAAGTAAGGGGCCTCATAACTTAACTAGCACAGGGCTTCATTTGTCCTGAATCCGGCATTACAAGCACGCTAACCAGTCCACCACCGATGCGGTTTTGATAGAATATAAAGTATATTTGTGGTTGTTTTACAACATGTTTTTGCATTAATATTGTGTTTATCCTGCAGAAAAATCACACCAATCAATCGACGTTTATAATTTGAATTAAATAATAAAATTATACAACTCTCCATTGATTGCCCCTTTTTATATTTTCTACCAACTGGAAGTGATCAGGGACCTGTTTAACGAAGATGTCTTAGGACTAAGACATATCTTAGGATGGTCTTAGGACATGTCTTTGTCTTAAGTCTGTTTATCGACCGCCTCTTAAGTTATGATATGTCCTAAATTTTATCCTAACTTTAGGACAATGAATTAGGTGACTTAGGACCATCTTAAGGTAACAACTACATTTCAATAAATATAAAAAAGATAATAATAATTAAATACACACAGTAAAATAAATTATTATTAATTCACATAATAAAAAACACCATCGATAAGTTCGGGCTACGTTTTCGGCTCATTTTGGATGTATGCGTAACATTCAAAATACGACTCTATTCATATAAGGTGAAAGTCTATCATACAAAAGAACACGATTTGCACGACTTTACTCACTGTTTTCATCTGCATAGGGTGTACTACCCATAAATAACTCGTTTGACAGCTTAATAATGTCAATATAAACTGACAATTTCTATATGCATATTGTACAGAAATATATATTCTCCTTCAGTTGCCCGTTGGTTACGATATTTCTCCACGCGAGAGAGTTAAATTAAAAATTTTAACCAGGAGCCGTAAGGATTTGATAACCACAAAAGGATATGGAGTTTAACAGAAGTTCCCAAACTAATAGACTTTCTCTCATTCATCCAGGACATGGAACTGAGGAAACTTGCTGAGGATGTCATTAACACCTTTACCAACAATGTTGTCAAAAACCCACATGGGCAACTGAAGAAGAATTTGTTTCTCCCAATATTTAACACGAACTTTATTTCAAAAGCCGTCAAACGAGTCAAACGAGTCAAATGCGGGGAAAGGCACGAGACATTTTAATCCTCTAGAGGATTACAGATTTTTCCACCACTGGTTCAGCGGGGTTAAAATGACCTCATAATGGGAGAAGAGACATTTTAACTCTAAAACTTGTGATTAACTTCAAATCGTTTTTTAATTTAAATTTCTTTGTGATTTTAAATTTATTGAAAGCTCATAATTAATATAAAATGATCTTTTTATTTATTGGACTAATTATCTCCACTCCATATGGATATTTTAATAAATGGATATCTTATGATGGTCTTAAGACCATCTTTACTTGGATGGTCTTAAGACAGATTCGTTGTGCTGTCTCAGACATGTCCTAAGATGGTCCTAATTATGGTCCTAAGACATGTCTTAAGATAGTTTCGTTAAACAGGCCCCTGATTTACAACTAGTCTCCTAAAGCTCAACAGGTAAAACATGTGAAACAGGAACCAGAAGAGACATATTTCGGTCAGTGACCATGTACAATATAACAGGAAATTATCCAGCTAATGCAATTTGAGGCTACTCAAATGGAACGAGTGCAGCATAAACACATTTATCATCTTTATCGGATTATCTGAATATACGTGACCTGTCAGCGAAAAATATTTTCTTTATTCCCTGTACATAATTCATCATGTGTTTCTAGTCATTTTGTTAAAATGAATGATTTTGCAGTGATGTTTATCATAGAAATACGACGATGTATTCACAGGATACGATTAAATTATTCATATAAACGAGAAATAAAATTGACAGTTTTAACAAATACGTCTATATAGGAGGTAAACCAGGATTATGGTGACTTTTAAAGTTTAAATCGTAAAACTAGATATTTTGTGTGATTGTGACATTATTATAATTTGAAAGATAACTGTGTGTTTAGTATAACTAGTAATGTCCTCCATCAATAAAACTTACCGCCACGATATAGCTGAAAGTCTGAAATATTGTTGAAAGTGGCATTAAATACCGTAAGCCTAACCCTAACCTGAGCTTACAATGTTCTTATCATACAAAGAAAACATAGATAGATATCTAATTTAGTGCACACGACGTATGACGCTGGAAATCAGGTACAACAATATGGCGGGGTTACACCAAATGTACTTAATAGTAAAACATTTTATAAAAATATGAACATGATTTCTCTCTATACGCAAATTTTGTTTTTAATCAAAACATCTTATAAATGCTTTCAGTATCTTTTCATGGCAAGGTGTACTTGATACAACATTATGTGATAAAGTGTGTCAGTGACTTGCGACAGATCTGTGGTTTTCTACGAGTTCTCCTGTTTCCTCCACCAATAAAACTGACCGCCATGATATAGCTGAAATATTGTTGAAAGTGGCGTTAAACACCATAAACCAAACAACTAAACCAGTATCTTGATTGTGGGAAACTCATTAATGTCATACCTTTCCATTACCTATAATAGGTAACACATTACATACTTAACGCTTTTATAATATTGGTGATAGGAAAACTAACATAACACATACTAAGCTAAGACATAGATGTAGTGGCCTTAATGCCGATTTATATAGAGTAAATTTGAAGAATGATCCACGTTGTGTATGTGGTCATTTATTTGAGGATGCTATTCATTTTTTTCTTGAATGTCCACTTTATCAATACGATAGAACTTCTTTGTTTAAATGTTTTAATAACATTGTTCCCATCTCTATAGAATATATACTCTTTGGATGTAACGAAATTAGTGAAGACTTGAATACTTTATTGTTCAAATCAGTGCATAAATTTATTCGACAAACTTGTAGATTTAATAATTAATAATTCCCAACCATGATATTATCTCAACACAATTTGCTAGCTTTTACCCCACCCCCCTTTTTTCTGTTAAATAATAAAACAATATTTAATATGTATACTTAGTTTGACATTATTTTGTTTAATTTACTAATTATAATTGATATAGCCTGTACATTTGCTGTCATTTGATTTGTTTTATTTATGCTATTAATGTATTTGTATGGAGAGGGACTAGTAAGTTGTAAAAACTTGTTCCCAATCCAATTGTATATATATTGACAATAAAATCATTATAAAGTAAAAGTTTACGTTTTTAATAAATAAATATAAATGTGTCACAAGTACACGTTCTATTGAAAAGTCAATTCTTTTTAAGTGCTTGACCTTTATCAAATTTTTTAAAAAGTTTAATTTTAAAAATACGAGTTCCTTCCTCAGAGGTGTACTGACGTTAACAAATTTAATTTAATTTGGTATAAAATTTAAAATACGAGTTCCTTCTGCAGAGATTTTCTTACGTAAACAATTTAATTGAATTTAGTATATAATTTAAAATTTAAAAAATACGAGGTTCTTCCTCAGAGGTGATCTGACGTCAATAATTTAATTGAATTTGGTATTTAGACTTATTATGCTAAAAAGGATAATAAATTACTATTTACATGAATTGTTAGAAAGGTATACGAGAACGTACAGGTAAAAAAAGGTAAATAGGCACATTTGTAAATCTCCTGGCTTCGGGTAGACCTGAATTTACATTAATAATATTGACACAGGCCACCATTTAGATAAAATAGCTTTTATTCTATTGTAAGCCGTGTTGTGTTACGTTAGTGTCAATGGCTTTATAAACAAGGGTAAATAATTTAATTGTAACTTATCACACTCCCCCCGTAATAAATTTAAAAGTTAAAATATATTACATTATTACAAATTCGGCAGGTATCCAAATTTTTTTTAGACCATAACGTCAAAATGTATGTCTTAGTTTATTTTTATTCTGTCGAGGACATTCTGTAATAATTATTTTCATTCATACATCTATAATGCCAGTTAAAATACACACACACATATTTTTAATTCGGTCTTGTATTTGTTTGTTATGGGTAGCGACTTTGCCTCTCTCTTTAGGAACTGTTCCGACAGTGGGATATTTTCTTATTTATTTATTTTATTTTATTTTATTTCATTTTACTAACTCAAGTTAGTTCCCTAATGCTTTAAGTGGTTATGATTGATTGATTTTTGGTGTTTTAACGCCACTTTCAGCAATATTTCAGCTATATCATGGCGACCAGTTTTAGTGGTGGAAGAAGCCGAAGTACCCGGAGAGAACCACCAACCATGGGCAAGCAACTGATAAACATTATCACTTGCGGTTGCGAGTCGAGTGCACCCTTTCTTGTAATTTACAAAGCCGGGTTATCAAGGAACTAACTAACGTCCGTAGTGTAAGACTGGTCGTTATAATTCACCCATGTCCTGGGCCCGTGGAGGTGATTGACAACTAACATATTATATTTCACTTTCAACAATATTTCAGTTATAGTCGTGGCGGTCAGATTTATTGATGGCGGAAACCAGAGTACCCGGAGAAAACCACCGACCTGTCGCAAGTCACTGACAGACTTTATCACATAATGGTATATGGAGTACACCTCTCCATGAGAGGGATTCGAACTCACAACTATAGTGGTATTATGCACTGATTACACAGGTAGTTGTTAATCCAACTACCATACGCTAAACACACGGAAATGTTTTTTTTAATTACTTTGTATTTCCTATATATTGTACAATATCAAATATTTTACTCAGTCAGGATATTGGAAAAATTATCAGAATTTCAATAATACTTTACTTGTTATAATACATCTAATAGAAAATTGCAATTTATTTTATTGTCGAAAAGCAAAAAAAAATGTTCCCCCTCTTTTTAGTTCTCTGTGTTATGTTTTTGTTTTCTTTTAGTTTTGCTGGTCTTCGTCTGGTGTTTGCTCGCCCACTGTACATACATTGGTCCATTTTGCACAGTAAAAGAAGACAAATAAAGGATTTTACTGATCTGTCAAAAAACAGTATTTTGTTCCGTGTTTTTGGTTTGTTAATTAAAATTCACGACAAGCAATTTTGTTTGCTTACTTAATATTTAGACCAATAATCGGTAATTTATCATATCAAAAAGAACTTTAAGGCCGCTTATCTCGTAACATATCACCAACATATATCAGATACGTTATTATTATTTTTTTATCTATAGGTAAATTGTTGATCGATTACAGCTATCAGCTTACTTAATACTTGGCATATACCCTTAGACTTTGCTGAGCGGGCAGACAAGGGAGGGGGTCCTTAGATTCCATCCTCGACCATAACTATCGGTTCGGTTCCTGGACCATGTCCAAAGTTTCTCCTTTGCCTTTTTTATCTTCACTTTGTCGACAGCTTACCCCACCCCGTTTTCCCCCCTTGATTCACGGATCTAGCCTACATGACTCCCGATCCCTAGGAGCTAACGCTTCTACGACCTCGTACATGTGTATAGCATACTCGACGACTTCTGTATTTATGTTTTTTAAAAGCTCATTTATTAGTGGTTAATACATCGCTTTGGTTTAATTTAACATAAAAGCTGGTTTTTGTTTTGGTTTTGTTTTGTTTTGTCTTTTTTTTTTAGAATACATAGAATACATAAAATATATCTCTTTACTTTCGTTAATTTAACATAAAAACTTGTTTACAATTTCTAATTCGAGATCATGTTTGCTGCTCACCATACAACCCCTTTTTGTAATGCCATATCCTTCATCATGCTAATATTTCACATAGCACACATAAAATCTATCATTTTGGTTTAGTTAATGTGATATAAAAGCTGTTTTTCAGTTTCTAATGCAAGATAATGTTTACTTGTCACCACTCTTCCCCCTTTTTTGTAATTTATAATGCCGTATCCTTCATCAAGGTAACATTTCACATATCAGACATCGATAATAAATATTTAACTTACCTTTCTAGAAACAGCAGCTATTTCCCATAACATCCACAGATAATTAGCGGTTATAGCTAAATCAATACACAATTTAATTCAATACACAACACTATATTATGTGTATTGGTAAACTGTAGAACGTCGTCACCAAAAATAACATGTCTTACAATGGCGAATTGTCTTCTTTAACAATCTTAAGGATAAAATGTATTATTCAAGTACACTTCCTTTAATACACAAAATAACTTCAATTTAAAATACCGTGGTGTAAATTGATGTGAGGCCCAACGACGGGTGGATGAACGTTAAAGGTGTCAAAAGATAAAAGATCTTTTGAGCCAATATCGATTATACATCGTGGATTGTACCCAGTGATATTACTAAAATGTACAATAAGAATCCATTTAAAGGGAGAAAGAAAAAAATAACACACGAATGGCTTGATCAATTAAAAAAAAAGATTTATTTGGTGAACATCAAATAGGACCAAATAATTGAATGAAGGAGTTTGGTTCACTGGGTGAAACTGTTCAACGTCACCTAAGCGACAATCTATTATCAAAAGACTTTGTCATACATGGCCTATATTTTATTTTATCCCTTGCTTTGTAGTTCGTGTAGTTTTTATTCTTTGTCACACCACGATATAGCTGCAATACTGCTAAAGTTGCCGTTGAGCATAAATCAATCAATCAATCTATCAATCAATATTCTTTGTCCATTCAAAATGCCTTCTCTTACTTTGTGTTTTTCTTTAATTAGTTTGGAATAAAAACGTATATATCCAATTTAGTGCGCACGACGTGTTTCTGGAATAATCTTCATCAGGTACGACGTGTTTCTGGAATAACCTTCATCATACGCTCAATATCGAAATATTGGACAGCAAAAGTGTTCGAGAGCAAAATAATTGAAAAGCTCAATATCGAAATATTGAAAAGCCAACAGACTAATTGAAAAGCTCAATATCGAAATATTGGAAAGTCAACTAATTTAAAAGAGTTTGGGATCAATGAAGCCAAAGGCCTAAACAGGATAGCCAATGGCAGCTAAGATCACCCATGACTGATGGAAGAGAACCTTAGTGTTGATGATAATTACATTATTTAGTAATAAAAACAATCAAACCTGCCTATGTCGTCACCTCTATTAAACAGTCACCTGTATTTAAAGGTAGCATTTCCTTTTCCTGTAATAGAAAATTTCATATGAATTGAACCTCTTTTAAGATGTTACCTGTCTTATAAGACCACTTCTTCTTTGACCTCTTAATACAGGTTTGTCTGTATATTTAGTAAACCAGGTCAATACTGAAACACTTACTACTGGGAGGATGATATCCTTGGGGACCAGTAGTCCACCAGCAATGGTCTCCACGGGAGGACTCCTTAGCAGTGATGGTAAGACCGGGATACAAATGGAAACCACGGAGGCATAGAATAAGTCCAAAGATCTACAAAAGACCGTGAGCACAGAGGAAGATCAAGGATCCACAAAAGACCGTGAGCCCAGAGGAAGATCAAGGATCCACAAAAGACCGTGAGCACAGAGGAAGATCAAGGGGGCACAAAAGACCGTGAGCACAGAGGAAGATCAAGGGGGCACAAAAGACCGTGAGCACAGAGGAAGATCAAGGGGGCACAAAAGACCGTGAGCACAGAGGAAGATCAAGGATCCACAAAAGACCGTGAGCACAGGGGAAGATCAAGGGGGCACAAAAGACCGTGAGCACAGAGGAAGATCAAGGGTCCACAAAAGACCGTGAGCACAGAGGAAGATCAAGGATCCACAAAAGACCGTGAGCACAGGGGAAGATCAAGGGGGCACAAAACCAAACCAATGAGAACAAATACTGTTTGTAGTCTAGACGACACCATGGCTTACCACACAGTATCGTCGGGAGGTGGGTACCACTCAAAGAAGACCTTGATAGATTGGCTGGATGAGAAGTAAAACGGAAAATGAAATTTTTGATAAATACCTTCTTTTTTTTTTCTTTTTTCGAAAACCACGTTCTACCGCAGTCGGGATACATATTAATCATTACACCGCCAAAGTGGCGGTTATCGCCACTTCCAGAAACGTCTAAATAATATGTTTTCCACAGATACATTGAATTTTTTAGATTCTGTACCTATATATTATAATAGAGACATATCATGCAACTTGGACGGCGATTAGTAAGAAATGATATGGATGTAAATGAACACGAAAGACGATTCAACATTCTGTATTTCTACGTTTTGAACAGATCTGCATATACCTATATTGGTGTCAGTCATTACGTAGTAAACATACTTTGCCGTCAGTTTTACCTCTCAGAGTTTACAAACAGAACATATCCATCACAACCGGTGGTGTAATGGTACTCGTCTCGAGTGCAGTTGTGAGTTGGTTCGAGCCCCGGTCAGGTCTAGCAAAAGACGACGATAAAATCGGTAATTTGCTGCTTGCTGCAATGTGTCTGAATGGAGCGGCGTGTTTTCCTGCGGACTGTTGTTTGAGTGAACTAGCACTATAAAAAATGTAGTTAAGCGTGTTGGTCTATAGTGCAAAACAGACGCCATCATCATCTACTCAAAATATAAGGTGTTCTAGCCATGATATGCCTGGAAAATAACTCAATTGGTGTAAAACAACAATCACTCATTATAACGATGACATGTCTTATCACTGATGTGTCCAGCGAAATACGGAGTAACACGACGAGTACTACTAGTGGAGCAGGGATTGTTTCTCCTTCCGGAGCACCCGATGTCATCCGGTTTATAGTGGGGCTCGTGTTCCTCAACCTTTAGTTTTCTGTTCAGTGCTTGCAGAGCATTTTTGTCCTTTTTCTTGTGGCCATTGCATTGTCTATCCTTCTCCTCGATTTACGGCAACCTCATCGGTGGTGTAATGGTTAGCATGCTAGTCTCGAGTGCCGTAGATCGTGGGTTCGAGCCCCAGTCGGGACAAACCAAAGATTATAAAATTGGTAGGTGTTGCTTCTCCGCGAAGCACGCAGCATTAAAGAGAAAGAGCACTGACTGGTTGAGTCAGAATCAGAATAATGTGTCTGAGTGGAGCTACATGTCTACCCGCGGACTGTTGTTTCAGTGAGCTAGTACTGTAAAAATCCAACTCCGCGTTATGATCTAAAACAAAACGGACCTCATCATCATCTCATTGAAAATTAACTTGTTCTCCCCATGATATAGTTGACAAATTGCTGAGTTGGCATTAAACAACAATCACTCACTCACTCAAATTAATCTGATTAAACATTTTGTATCTTCAAACCTTTCTTGTCACTCCCGTGTGTCTTCATCGAAATATTCCAAATGTTCTTAAAACTCTAAAAGTACAATATAAAAAAAAATCCCAATTGTGCCTCTCTCATTTAGATCAAAGGATACATTTATTGATAATTTTATATTGATTAACAATAAACCACCCGTTATTATATACCTAAGGATGATTTAAACGAGCCAGTAGCTTTAGTATACGACCATGATGTACCACATTACATCTAATTAAGGTTAATTTAAACGTATATGTGATTGTTACCTTGTAATACCGATGTAGACGGTTAAACAACTTGAATTTAATAAATATATATTACTTATAGGTATAAAAGGTTGGTACACCTGAGAATGTCATCACCTGGTAGGAGTTAATGTATTCCATTAAGATAAGGACAAACATCATTTCTTCAAATTGCGATGACATTAAAATTTAAACCACTACTTAAGGCCAGAAGCTGATTAACCAGGCAACCGCATCGGTGGTGTAATGGTTAACATGGTCGACTCGATTGAGGTAGATCGTGGGTTCGACCCCAGATCGGGTCCAACCAACTAATATATAATTGGGCAGCGATGCTTCTTCGCTAAGCATGCAGCTTTAATGAGTAATAACAATTAGTGGTTTACTCGAAGTTCGGATAATGTGTCAAATTTGAGTGTCTACTCAGGACTGCTGTTTCAGCCATGCCACTCGGGACTGCTGTTTCAGCCATGCCACTCGGGACTGCTGTTTCAGCCATGCCACTCGGGACTGCTGTTTCAGCCATGCCAGATAGCACAATAAAATTAAACACAGTGTTGGTCTAGTATAAAACAAATATCATCATATTCGCATCAAAATGTAACTTGCTCTCGCCATGATATGACTGAAAAATTGCTCAGTTGGCATTAAATAACAATCACTCACCATCACTGAATAACAAGGCAGAATACAACAAAATCAACTTTTGATAACTTGTAATGTATCTTAACTTTATTTCAGTGACAACATTATTTTAGTCCAAGTGTCATATCTGAGGTAAAAAGACCACAATGGTGGTGTAATGGTTAGTGGTCTCGCCTATAGTGCATGGGTCCAAGCCCCAGACCAGAAAATTAGTATTTGTTGCTGGAATTCTTAACATGATGGGGACAACTAGTGGAGAAGGAATTATTAACACTTCTAGAACACCCAATTTCAACAACTCCCATGCCAACACTGTTGTTTGTATGGTGTTTGTGTTGTTCTGTCTTTAGTTTTCTGTGTAGTGTTTTCTCCCATGCCAACACTGTTGTTTGTATTGGTGTTTGTGTTGCTCTGTCTTTAGTGTTGTTTGTATTGGTGTTTGTGTTGCTCTGTCTTTAGTGTTGTTTGTATTGGTGTTTGTGTTGCTCTGTCTTTAGTTTTCTGTGTAGTGTCTTGCAGATCGTTGTTTCTCTTTTTGTCTTTTTTTTAGGCCATTATATTGTAGATGTCCTTCCATTTAAGGCTTCTGTGGTATCACTTTTTCTGCAATGTGTAGTTTTGTTGAAAGTTTTGATATCAAATTTGTCATGAAAATATCATTCTGGGTTCCAATAGGATTGAAAACCTACCATTTTCTCTATCTAATACAAGTTCTGAAATAGTTTAGCAGTGTATCTTTAAAACAGAGAAAATGCTGTTGCGGTAATTACAAGGAGACAAAACAATATGGAAACAGGTCATCAGTCGTGTGTAATGGATAGGGTCCTCGCCTCTAGTACAGTAGATCGTGGGTCATACCAGACAATCAAATTGGTATTTGTTGCTTCTCCGCTATCTATGTGGAATTAAGGAGTAAGAGAAAAGACTGTTAGGCTTGGAATTGGGATGATGTGTCAGAGTGAAACAACATGTCTAGCTGCAAACTGTTGTTTCAGTGAGATAGCGCAATAAAATCCAACGAAGCGTGTTGGTCCAGTAAAAGGCAGACATCATCATTTCATTAAAATGTAACTTGTTCTTGTCACAATATTGCTGAAATATTGCTAACTTGGCATTGAACAACAATCATTCATTATATCATATGATTGAAAAAATGAGGTCTTTCAAATTATGCCAGGGGTAAGAGCTTCAGTATCTGGCCTATTTGTTTTACTCTTGCTTAATTTCGAGTTCACTGCTCGTGTGTAATGCAATATAAAACAAAACAAAATTATTTCCTGATAAATGAAATTTAATGTACCAGACACCAAATACTCAACAGCAAGGAATGACTAGAAAATAAAATGTCATGGTGAAAATGCAAAAGGAGATGTACAACACATATTTCTTGAATGTCCTTTTCACATTTTCAATACAATAATGCATTTCAAGTTGACATTGATTGCCATTACAATTAAATCATATAATGTTGCTCTTTCTAATGAAGATATTGTTATTAAATTTCAAAATTAAAAAACAATCGTACTGTTGACTTCCACTTGCATTTTTGAGATATATTTTTCACATAGTATATTTATATAATATTGAATGGTAAATTTTGGCAGTTAATTTAATTATATTTATTCAAGGCAAATGATAAAAAAAAATAAAATAAAATCTAATATTCAAAAATACACATTCATACAAAAAAATAATTCTTTTATGCAAATTAAGCCATCATACAGTTAATTATTCATAATTTTAATTGGTAAACACAATTGCTTAAGTAAAAAATATATATACTTCAATAATCAATAAATCACACAACATCGTCTCTTATGAAAATATAATAAGAAACAGATTTCTTACCTCCCTTTACAAGATTGCACCAAGATTAAGAAAAGCAACCTTTCCTCCTATGATGTTAACAGTGATGGGCCATTTTTGGGGGGGGGGGGGGTAAAAATAATGAAAACTATGTTTTCACATTAATTATTGTAATACATTGGATGATACTGAATATCACTAACATTTACAATTACAATTTAAACAAGAAATGTGTGCATCACAAATAGGGTTTTTCCCCTTCCACAGAATCATATGGCCAAGTTTGGTCAAGATCCAATATACAGAACTAAAGTTATTGTGCGGAAACGACCCGTTGTCAGATATTCTATTTATTGTAATGGTGACCTTTGACCTAATGACCCCAAAAATAAATAGGGTTCTTCCCCTTCCACAGGGGAATCAAATGGCCAAGTTTGATAAAGATCCAATATACAGAACTAAAGTTATCATGCAGAAACGACTCTGTTGTCAAAAATTCTATTTATAGTAACTGTGACCTTGATCTTTGACCTAATGACCCCAAAATAAATAGGGTTTCTCCCCCTTCTACAGGGAATCATGTGGCCAAGTTGGGTAAAAATCCAATATACAGAACTAAAGTTATCGTGCGGAAACGACCCTGTTGTCAAAAATTATATTTATAATAACAGTGACCTTAACCTTTGACCTAATGACCCCAAAATAAATAGGGTTCTTCCCCTTTCACAGAGATATCACGTGGCCAAGTTTGGTAAAGATTTGATATACAGAACTAAAGTTATTGTGCAGAAACCTGTGTGGACGCCCGCCCGCCATACCCAATTACATGATACAGCCCGTCTCAAGATGGGCATATAAAAATTGCCCCTCCTTAATGTCATAAAATGTCTAGCATGAGTTTGTGCCCGTCCTTTAAATAGCAGCCAATCAAAACACTGCATCAAATAAATACTTTGTTCTGATTGGACATATTTTGCAAACGAGTATAAAAACCACGCTTGAAACTTTTTTAAAGCCAGAAAAATAAAATGTGGGTTATGTCAAATTAAAAATTGTGCATGTTTAGAAAACCTTCCCACAATAATCAGTCTTATTATACTCGTAATGCAAGTTTGCAAAGGGAGATTACTCATTATAAGGGGAGCTAACTCACTCCAATTATCAACATTCATCCTTCTGTCTTTCATTCATGATAAAATAAAATGGAATGTAATAAATCTGGAATAAAACACGTTTGAAGATTAATATTCACAAAGTCTAAAAAGAATTTGTTAGAGAGAAGTTTTAAATGCTGTTTACATGTTTGAAGTTTAATATTCACAAAGTCTAAAAAGAGGCTAAAAAGAATTCGTTAGAAAGAAGTTTTAAATGCTGTTTATATTACCCGTACAAACATGGGCTAATTTACAATAGCACTAACCTGCCGTAAGTCACTTACAAGAAAAAAGTGATATAATAGCAGTATTTAGCGGCACAAGTCAAAGTCACTAATGGGTATAGGTACTATATAGGCCTATATATAGGAGATGGCACAAGGAAAATATCAGATTCCAAAGAATATAGATTATGCCATTGTTTATCGAAAAGGCATTAAATATTTCAGTGGGGTGGCCCTTGGTGGGAGTGGCCTTATAAGAGAGGGACTACTGTGATACTATGCTTGCTTCAATTTGTATAATCCTTCTTCAGATCAAAATTAAATAACAGATCTTTTTATAACATAATATGCGTATTTGTACATAAAATTACTAGATAACTATTGACCTTTAGTAGCAACAGGTCTTGGCAATAAGAACATATTTTTTTTTTTTAAAAAGCTTACAAAAACTACATTCAATATTTGTTGAGCATTTTTTTTTTTTAATATTTATTGAATTTACAAGGCAAGATTGACACTTTTATGTAGTACACAAGAAAATAATATTATTTTTACGAGAGAATAAACTGACAATAAATTTATTTTAAAAAAATTTAACAGTAAAAAAAAACGAGTCACAATATTTAGTATCTTGTTATTCATGAACAGGTGTTTCTTTGAACTAAAATCAAAACTTTTTTTCAATAAATTTTTCACAAATTTTTTTTACCTTCATGAATAATTCTTATAATAATAAATTTAAAAATGCTCAAAGTTTTTACACTGGTACACTGATTTGATTGATTGATTGGTGTTTAATGCCAACTTTAGCAGTATTTCAGCTTTATTGTGGTGTACCCAAATCTTATAATAAATAAACAAATCTACTTTTAATCAGTGTCAATTTTGGGAACTCATTTTCAAACCCCATTAATAAGGAAAAGGGTGAATGTTTCGACAGAAACTGCACCAACATAATGCTAAACTAGAGATAAAATAATAGCACCCCACAAAATGCACCAGGAAAATAAAGTATTAAATCTGTATTGCTTACATATGATAGACTCGGATCAGCGTCCGGACTCAAATCGTCGTCCATTCCTCAAAACGGTATCCACTGATGTCATTATCTCAAAGCACAGTCCGATTTAAGGTTATTCTCAAATTGGCATCCTTTCCAAATTCTCAGATCTATGGTCAATTTATTGATTAGGGTTAGGGTTTACGTCAGTGATATCATTGGACACCGATGTGAGAATTTGAAAAAAATGACATAGATCTGAGGTAGAGATGTCTGTGATGTAAAAATCGGACATGGATTTGATGATTGGAGGCTGGACGTTGATTTGAGTCTTACATATATATATATATATACATATATACAAAAATGTATATAGAATCTTAACACAATAAATAACATGGCACTTCAAATACAGTAAAACCTCGTTATATCTCCACCATTTGTCCAGCCAGATTTTGGCATTCTAAAGGGGTTTGGCAATAGGTCGAGGGAAATGCATTATAGAATCAATGGGGAAATTAGAAAAGGGGACACACAAAATTTATGGCGGTAAGAGAGGTGGAAAAAGAAACGAGGGGCATTATAACGAGGTTTTACTGTAAATCTAATTAAAAGTCATATGTAAAAATATCCTACATTAACCTCTGATACAATTCATATTATCAGTAATTTATTCAATTAAATGTACATGCATTTTCCTATGTGTTTAATTCTCACTTTTGTGTGTAACTGCCTCTAGTCCAATATACTGGCAACATTTTTGTCACTAGCGTTTTCATTGGTTAATCTAAAGTTCACCTGAATGAGTTGAGTCAGATATTAGCGTACCATAGATTATTTAACATGACGCTTTTTATCAAATTGCACTTCATTTATAATCTAGTGTGTAGTAAACGTAACAATGTAATCCTGGTGCTATAAACATTACAATAAATTTCAGTAAAAAGTGACATTTTCTAAAAAAAAAAATTAAAAAAAATAGAGGGGGTTATGGTATTTAATGCCACTTTCAACAATATTTCAGTTATATCATGGTGGTTATGTGCCAAAAAAAAAATTAAAAACAAAAAATACCATACCATTCAAAACAGAACCAGAAGTCTAACTGAAAAATCGTAAAAACTGAGGAAAAATCAATACTCCTAACACATCACCATGGAAACCTCATAATCAAATGACTGGTAAGTATTATACAGTAGTAGTCAGATATACAGTCAAACCTGTATTAAGAGGTCACCTCATGGTCAAAGAAAAAGTGGCCTTATAAGACAGGTGATCTATTAAATGAGGTTCAATTTATATGAAATTTTCTATGACAGGTCAAGAAAAAGGTGACCTTTTAATACAGGTGACTGTTTAATAGAGGTGACTGCATGGGCAAGTTTGACTGTATAAGTTAATTATCATAGGAGTGCAGTGTCCTTTATATACAGGTCTGACTGTAGTTGGGTAGGAGGGGTAAGGGTTATGGTGGACTGTAGTTGATTTTTAAATAATTTTCTTATTGAGATTTGTATGAAAATATAAAATCTACTGTTATATGCCATCTATAACAAACAGTTTATAAAAAATAGACTACTTTTAAAATTCTGATTAAAAAAAACAGGTCTTCTCTTAATGGAGAAGTAATTACATGTGTACCACCTATTCATAAAGAAAGTATATTGTGGAATAAATTTTTGTAATAAATTGGAGATTCTGCTCAAACTTGGTGTAGTCTCCTATTGTCAATGAGCATACAACACTACTGTATACCATTCTATTAAAAAAAAAATGAAGTTGTAAAAAGGTTTTGAAAAAAAAAAACATTACAATTTTTTTTGGAAAAAAAATATGGTGTACAAACTAAAAAATTGACTGATTCATAAAGCTATATTTCAAATATTTCATTATGAAAAAGGTGGTACTGGGATGGGGTTAATCCGGGAACGTGGGTATAAATAGCTGTGGGCGGAGCAAACATTCAGATTGTTCTTTTTTTTTACCACGGTTATCTCGAGGAGGAAAAATCAAGGATACATAGTTTCACAGTTACTTTTGGAGCAAAATATTTGACAGGCATGGTTACTAGTGTTCCTCCCTATGAAACTTTTAGTCTCATTAAAAATAATATTCTTCATCAGTCTAAAACCTACAAATATCACTTCAAATTTCTGAGGTATGTGACCTTGGTCACGTTGGTCATGTGACATACTGTTTCATAAATATGCTGTTCACATCAACAGGGATTTTTTTATGATAAGCTCCGCCCACAAATTTTGTCGGTAGCCACTACCGCAAATTCCCCTTTAAGGAAGATACAGATTTAGATACAACATTATCAATTGTTGCCCTATACCATTATTATTCTCTCAGGTCATGAAAATGAACAAACATTACAGACATCTATAACAGACATGATCAATTTGAGAGAGAGCCGATTTAATCAGAATGATGTATCATCAACATATATTTTTGAGCACCTTACTTGTAACAAACTATAATCAATTGTAACTACTCGGCCATTCTCGCTACCCTGCAAATAACCTCGTACGTAGATAGTAGAAATTCTTCTTAAATTGTTTGCCGGAAGTTAATTATATATATAAGCCGCACAAAAATATAGTCCACGAAAATCCAATATGGAAGACATACTAAGTAAAATCTAATCATGCAAAACTAATTAAAATTTTATCCATGAAAATAATTGAAATATAGAAAATTGCTTAAAATATAACTTTATCAAACTTTCATGTAACTGACGTGAAAAGTAGTGCGATTTATATGCCTACTACGTACGAGGTTATTTGCAGGGTAGCGAGAATGGCCGAGTAGTTACGACTGAAACTATAATTAAACAATATCTAACAACATTTATAAAATATCAACATTTGTAAAAAAAAAAAAATAATGTCTACATCAAATTCTACAGGTTATTGTTTTTCTACTTTGTGACAAAAATGTTTTTCACGACTAAAACTAAAATTAGGCACTCTAGAATTTTGATTTGTCGACAACTTCATGAAAATCTTAAACTATTTAATTTGCATTTCTGACAATAGAAAATAAAGATCAAAATTGGATGGAGAATTAAAAAAATTAAATAATTTGAAATTTCCCCCTTTTTTCCCATTTTTTTTTAGGTCAAAAATTGAAAACTATTTAATTTGAACAAGCTTCTGACAATATCATTTCCATTTTTTTTTGCTTAATTTATATGGAATGTCAAAATGTTGTTTTAATCATAATAAATAAGAATAAAGACAAAACGAGTTACGGTAATGATAGATTAACTTATACAGTGAACCCTGAATAAAATCATGTATAAAAACCAAACTTAAAAATAAAGTCCTAATGTAGGAAATCTTTGTTAAAGGTATATTGTCTACCACATTTGTATTTTTTCATACCCAAAATTATTGTTGTTTTCTGTACTGACCTTCATAAAACACCGAATTATTGGTTAATACGCTACGAAACGTTAAGATTCAAACAAAATTAAACGAGCATGACAATCATGAAGTGTTTGAATCTTAACAGTATTTTTCTTACCTCAAAGCTAAACCCCCAAGAATTCCAAACTTCGGTTTTTATAGGTGGCGCTGTTACTTTCACTTTGAATTTTTTGTCATCCTGGACAATAATTCCGATAACGATAGTTTTGGGTTTCTTTTGTCAAAAAAAGAACACCAATCATATATTTTGCAGCATAACTGTTTAATGACAGCTTAAACAAATCATTTATGGACAGTTAAAAATTTAAAAAAAAAATCGTAGACAATATACCTTTAAGGAGGTTCTATTTATAGACAGGTTTCACTGTACATACTACTCTAGGTCTAGTTTGATTTATTCATGTTTCTCGTCACTTTCAGTAAATGTTCAGCTATACCATTGATTGATTGGAGTTTAATGCCAACTTTAGCAGTATTCCAACTATCATGGCATTCAGATATATATATCATGACATATTAGGGGAGGGAAGCCCGGAAAGTTTAATAAACTGATGGGTGAAATGAAATACCCAGCCATGGGGCATCTAGGAACTTTGAACACTCCAGGTGGTTATCATGGCTCCAATGCATTGCAGTGGTGTTCGGCTTGTGGTCAGAAGTCAACAACCTTAACCACTCGGCCACAGAAACCCTCTCCCCTTATGAATCTAAGTTCTCTATATATGGTTGGATATTTAAAAAATTGGAAATATCTGAGATCACAAACCTCAAACCATCACCATAAAACTTTAAAGCCAAATTTAAGTGAGCATAACCCCCGTTAAATAGATCAGTCCTTGTTTAATGAAATATATAATTTGAGATCACAAATTTTTAAACCACCAATACTATCAAGAAAATAATTCTGAGAATAGTGCCCCTCCCTTCCATCTAAAATAGACGAGTCCTTAGTTTTCATGAAATATATATTGCATTTTATTTGAATGTGATTCAATGGTACTTTGTTTAAATTTCTACACAAATTCTAAATAATATTTTCTAGTGAACAATATAACATTTCAGATTTCAATAGACCAAAATTTGGTTTATCGACCAAATAAAGTCACATTTTTAACATGTTTATAAAGATTGCACACCCATATTGCTATATTATCTCCCCTTCTCAAACAGGAAGTGCTTGACCTAAATTTACAAAGGGAGATAATCACTAACATTTTCAATAGAAAACAAATTTTAATTTTATATAATCTTCTAATAAAAACGTAGATAATTAAGTGCACATTACACGTTTCTGGAATCACTTTCATCAGGAATGTTCCGAGTCAAATGATTGGATAGCCAAATAATTTAAAAGTGCTTGTGAGAGAGAAAATCAAAGGGCTTAAACTGGTACCATGGATATAAATAGCTGTGGGCGGAGCAAACCTTCAGATTCTTCATTATTTTGGTCACTGTTATCTCAAGTAGGAAAAATCAATGATACAGTTTCAGTTACTTTTGGAGCAAAATATTTGACAGGCATGGTTACTAGTGTTCCTCCCTCCCAAACTTTCAGTCGTATTAAAAATTAATATTCTTCATCAGTTTAAAAACTACAAAAATCACTTCGAAAATTCAAATTTCTGAGGTATATGACCTTTAGGTCACATTGGTCATGTGACATAGTTTCATAAATATGCTTTTCATATTAACGGGAATTTTTTATGATAAACTCCGCCCTCAATTTTGTCGGTAGGCACTACCGCAAATTCCCCTTTAAACAAGATAGCCAAAATCGGCTAGAGTAATCTATGCATGAAGGAGGACAACCTTAGTTTTATCAATAAATACATCATTTAGAAACCTCAAATTTCAATAATAAATACATCTAATAAACTATGTCAGTGACTGAAACACTGACTACTGGAGGGGGGGGGGTGATACTCTCTGAATTTATTTACTATCTCTGCCCCCATAACAACATGAAGTCCTCCAGTAGAAATGTATACTTATGATTCCGAAATGCGAGGTTTAATTATTGCGATTTCACATCAGTCACATTTTTCGCAATAATTTCTGAATTTACAGTAACTGTTATTGTGCATTTCGTAAAATGGTTAAGTAGCACAAAAAATAAATAAAATTTGCTAATTGCAACAAAACCTGAGATTTCTAAAGCAGAAAATGATCTCCAACTTGCTAAAAGTAGAAATAATGATTTGTAAGTATTTCTTAACATTGGTAAAATGGTTAGGGATATTCCATTTAAATTTCCCACCAGCGGGTGGAACGCCCATGAATTTTAAGGGTATGTACCACCAACAGAATTTTTTTTTTTTTACCCCCCACCAAAAATTTAGCAATTTTTTTTACCCCAGTACCAAGGGAAAAAAAAGATAAACATAAAATGTCAGGTCCCCATTTTGTGAGTAAATTTTCATTTTACTGAAGCTGTTTGGTTTTTTTCCCAGTTTTTAGTACTTGTATTTTGTCTAGAACAATCACATGGGCTTGTTACACTTTATCAGGGTATACTATCAACGTTAACCCAGAAATGGTGGTTTACGTGGATAGTATACCCAGAAAAATTGTAACAAGCCCCTGTGGTATAAATTGGGAAACAAACGTAAAACCATGTTTGTCAAACAGTCAAACCATGCACCGTTTTTTCAATTCATTTTATATTATTATTCTACCATTTAGGTGCATATTTGGTCTCTCTGTTATAAAATCACTGTACCTAAAAACATCTATGTATATTGTTGAAGGCCATTTGCCTTCAACAACTCACACACATGATTCACATCCAGTGTTCTAGCTAGGATTTCAAAAGGGCAGGGTACTACTTCTGAAAAGGACACTTTTATGTGTAAACATTGGCTGAAAAAGGGCACTTTAATGCACAGAGCTTCTATAGCTCCCAATTGTTATCAAAGCCCACTTTGTGACCACTATTATGTCTTTTTCTAGGAGTATCAGAATCAATTAATTTTCTATTTAATGGGTTAATCTGTGGTTCATTTACATCATTTTGGTTTCTACAATAAATAAAAATTGTTGTCTAGGAAAAAGGGAAACATCAATCCAAAGTAGAACAAATTTGATATAATTCATGTTACAGATCAATATATACCAGTATTGTCTACTTTTTATACCAGTATTGTAACGTTTTTTTTTATAATATCTGTATATTAATGAATGTCTATTTACGCATGTGTGTTATTACTACAGGTAATGTATAGAACTGGTTGTTGCTAAATATTGTCTTTGTTTCAGTTTAAGTAGACAGGTTTTTATTTCAGATTAAACTTAAGTAGTTTTATTGTGTTTTATAATAAAATATTGCAAATGGCATATTTAGATTTTGTTAATTGTATAACAATGGGAAATAACTCATTTTTTATATCAACTTAAGAAGTCGAAAAATATGATGTCAAACTTTTGTTTTTCTTTGCCGCTTTATTTCAAACATCTTTCCTGGGAAGGCATTGTGAATGATATGAATTTCAAAGTGCAAATTTTTATAATTACCGTGAAATCTAATAAAAAAAATCGATCGAAATACGTAAAAATCTACTGTGTTCTGTACTGAAAAAATTGGTAACGCACGGCAAAATTATGATTCAGAACATGTCTAGGGGGGAAAAAATGCTTTTTGATTATACCCCCCTACCAACAGAAATCGAGTTTTGGTTACCCCTCAACCAATAATTTTACATTCATATTTTTCCTACCACCAATAGAAAAATAAATCGATGGCATTCCGCCCCCTGATGGGAAATTTAAATGGAATAGCCCTTAGTATTCTGCATAATATACAATCTTAAACATCATCAATATTAAAATAGCTGTCACGATCTTTAACTTCTTCATTCAAATCTTTCATTCTTCTTCACAAACACACACAATAAATATCAATACTTAATAAAACTTCTTAGCTTGCGCTTCTTTATTTGACCTGGAAAAAAAAAATGAAATGTACGAATGTATCCAACTAATTAAACAAGGGGAATAACTCTTACAGTGGTGTGTACTGGTTGTTTGTATTGCAAAAGTACATACTAACTGTTCCTACCAGATATAAATTGGTGTCTTGGCTTTGAAATGGGCCACACCCCTTTCAAGTATCATGGCGAGGTGTACTCGATACAATATTATGTGATAAAAGTTTGTCTGTGACTTTCAGCAGATCGGTGGTTTTCTCAACCAATAAAGATGGCCACCAAAATATAATAAACACTAATAACCCTAACCCTCAGTGTAATGTTACATCTCATGTGATGAGAAGGAGAAGTCCATTTATGTTCAAGTAAAACATATCAACGATTGTATGATTATCGAGGATTTGTCAGAGTGAGGTCAGGTACGTCAAAATAACATCACATTATAAATCAACGACAATATTCTTGTATCATGCTTCTTGCTATCATTGATTTTGTGAGAATGGATTTCTCAGAGCAATATCACATAGAACGTGAAGCCTGAGATGTGATGAGAAGTCCATTTCGAGCAAAACATGTCAATGATAGTATGTTTATCAAGGATTTGGTAAGGGTGACATCATATTAGAAAACACTGATATTATGTTAATATCATGCTAGTTGTGACCGTGATCGCATGGTAGTTGAATTTACAACTACCTGTGCAATCACTGCCTATCACCACTAAGGTTGTGAGTTTGAATCCCGTTCATGGTGAGGTGTAATCAACATTATGTGATAAAGTTTGTCACTGACTTGCGTCAGGTCGGTGGTTTTCTCCACCAATAAAACTGACCGCCACGATATAACTGAAATATTGTAGAAAGTGGCGAAAACACCATAAATCTAAACCATAACGCTAGTTGCTTGATATTAAATATTTTTGTGTGTAAAGATCAAACACAAAATTTAAAAATCACCTACATGTATAACATTGAAATATTGTTGAAAGTGGTGTTAAACACCAATTAATGTTAGGACATCCATCTTCCTTCTGAATTTTTGTACTGTTTCCTTTAGTAAGTATTTTTACCCCAGAAATTGTTTCCATGACAACTGTCATTACTCACCTATAAACCATATAAGCTATCAATAATATAAACTGTCCAGATATTGTTAGAAAAAATAACATAGGTGTTATACAGTTTACTGGTGTCTGAGGCGGACAATGTGCTCCACCAGCTGACTGAAAATATAACAATCAAATTGTTAATCATATTTCAAATTTCCCCCTTTTGAGCCCCATGAATGTAAAAAACGGTAATGTATACATAATAAAGCTATGCATTTTCCTGAAAGGAATTCATTAAAAACAAGATGAACTGTGAGCTAATGCTTATGATACCCCCGCATATATGTTCAATGTGTATAAAAACCAACCAAGTCAGCAAACAGGAAGTAGGAATGTGACGAGTCCAAAAACGTTTCCCACGATATGTGATACCCATATGAAGCTTGTGACCAAATATCAGATTTCTGCCATCAATAGTTGCTGAGAAAAATACGCTGAAAAATATCTTGGGACGGACAGAGGTAAAATAGTATACCCCCCTCCTCCGGTGGAGCAGGGGTATAAAAATGACATCAAAATCAGATGCAAAATCAACTCTCCATGTATAAATTTCATTAAAACATCCATTATTACACCTCAGGGCCTCTTGTTTGTTACAATACCCCATATCATTTATTCAATGTTAAGGATCATTGTGTTCAAAAAGCAGAAGGAAACTGTGGTCGTATCTAAAAATAAATATGATATTCAAAATAATAATTAACATTTTACGCATTGCATAAATTTGTAATATTGGCTTCTTGCTGCATATAAAAGGGGGTGCTGTGGTCGTGATCGTATGGTAGTTGGATTTATAACTACCTATGCAATCATTGCTGCTAACATTGTGAGTTTGAATCCTGTTCAAACAAGGTGTACTCGATATATTATGTGATAAAGTTCATCAGTGACGTGCGGCAGGTCAGTGGTTTTCTCAGGGTACGTTTGTTTCCTCCAATGATAAAATAGACAGCCATGATATAGCTGAAATATTGTTGAAAGTGGTGTTAAACACAATAACTCATCCACCAAATACTGCTGCATAAATAAACAAGAACACGGGTGCTGGATGCTATACTTTTTCGTATCTGATATTAAACTGCAAGTAATTTACATAATTATTGAGAAATTGCTTTATTTGAAGAAATGTCAAAAAGGGGGAAAAACTCAAATAAAATACTGGATGGAGTTGTCTTCTCTTGTCAACAGATTGGGGTCAACACTTTCTACAAGTGTATTGAGTTTCAAGTTAATAGCTTTGATATTTATTGAGAAATTTTAATTTTACTACAAAAATATCCCAAATTTGTATGTACTATGTCAAAACAAGGGCAAATAACTCTGGATATACAAATCACAGGGTCATCTGCCTTGTTGTAATTGGTTCCTCTTTTGATAGTGAACAAGTATTCCAAGTTTCAAATGGATATCTTTGATAGTTTTTAAGAAATGGACTCTGACAAAAAACTTAACCGACCCAGACACTGACGCTCACACCGGAGTGACGACAATAGCTCGACTTTTCTTCTTCGAAAAGTCGAGCTAAAAATGTTTTGACAAAACACTCACCTGTGGCCTATTAACTAAATTGACTACATCTTGACGGACATATTTCATATGTTCTTGTAATTCTGATATAGCTTGTCGTGTTTGATGAGGTAGTTCCATGACTCCACCACCACCTCCTCCTCCCATACCCTGTTGTATCATGTTAGCTCTGTTCTGTATATCATTTAATAAAGATCTGAAAAATAAAAATTTACATGGCTTTAAAACAAATAAATAGTATGGTTGGTTGGTTAGTTTATTGTGTTTAACACCATTTTCAATAATATTTCAGCTATATCGTGGTGGTCAGTTTTATTGGTGGAAGAAAACGGAAATTCGGAGAAAACCACTGACCTGCTGCAAGTCACTAACAAACTTTATCACATAATGTTGTATCAAGTCCACCTCGCCATGAGCGGCATTCAAACTCACAACCTTAGTGGTGATAGGCACTGATTACACAGGTAGTTGTAAATCCAACTACCATACACTATCACAACGGCTCCTAAATAAACAGCATGAAACTAGGTCAACATGTAGGTCAACATCGTTTAATAAAAATCTGATTTGTTTTTTACATCGCTTTAATATCAAGTAATATCTTGAAGTTATGTCACCCCTGTCAACTTTCTTAAAGCTGTCACTTGAAAAAAAAAAAAAAGCGAAACAACAGTCTGATGATAGACATGTAGCCCCACTTGGACACATTATCCTGATACCAACAACAGTCTGATGATAGACATGTAGCCCCACTCGGACACATTATCCTGATTCCAACAACAGTCTGATGATAGACATGTAGCCCCACTCGGACACAGTCTGATGATAGACATGTAGCCCCACTCGGACACAGTCTGATGATAGACATGTAGCCCCACTCAGACACAGTCTGATGATAGACATGTAGCCCCACTCAGACACAGTCTGATGATAGACATGTAGCCCCACTCAGACACAGTCTGATGATAGACATGTAGCCCCACTCAGACACAGTCTGATGATAGACATGTAGCCCCATTCAGACACATTATCCTGATTCCAAGCCAACCAGTAATTGTTCTTACTCCTTAATGCTGGGTGCTTAGCAGAGAAACAACAAATACCAATTTTATAGTCCTTGATTTGACCCGAATGAGACTCGAATTCATGATCTACCGCATTCGAGGCGAGCATGCTAACCATTACACAACCGATGCAGATAAGCCATTCTTTGTATATATATATACATAAATCTACATACCTCATTTCTCTCGTGCTCTGCATTAACTCGTTCTGATTATTCATGACTCGATCAACTTCGTGTCTTTTTATTGTGTCTATCATTGGTACACCACCTCCCTGTAATTAAAAAAAAGTAGCAATCATAGATATTGGGTTATCTCCCTGTAATAATTACACAAAAATAGATTTTAGTGTATCGTCAATGAAAAATGTAAAAATAGATACAACAAACATCAAATTATAATTAGTGAGTGATTGTTACTTAACGCCCACTCTATTAGCCAAAGCTATTTTTTCAGCCATCTCATGGCGAGAACAAGTTAATTTTCAATGAGATGATGATGACGTCGACTTTGTACTAGACAAACTAACTCACTGAAACAAGTCTGTGGATAGACATGCCACTCCACTCTGACACATTATCCTGATTCCGAGCCAACCAGTTTTTGCTCTTTCTCCTTAACGCTGGATGCTTAGCGGAAAAGCAAAAAACACCAAATTAGTCTTGGGTTTGACCATTACATCACCGATGTGGCTAATTGTTATCATAATGATGAAGTTCTACTGTGTATACATATATATACTGAGCAACAAGTAAAATATGAACTTTGACCTTTGGTTGGTTAATTTGATACTGTCGTGTACTGGGAGCAAGATGACTTAAAATAAAGTAAAATATTTTTATTTTACCTGCTGAGCGCCACCTTGTGGAACCTGTACAGCGCCACCTGATGATATTTGACTCACACGAGTTAACACCATTTCCTGTCTTCCTAATAACTCGTCTAATTTTTTACTCAGATCTTTAACAACATGATGAAGGGCATTTTGTCCTTCAAATATCATCCTCATTTCCTTTTCTCCTTGACTATCAAACTGCAAATAAAAATCATAATTCTTAATGCTTTGAAAGTCTTGTACCTTAAAGTTCATTAACATTAAATTAACATTTGACCTTTAACCTTGGGTCAAGGTAAACTTTAGAAAAAACCAATGAAAATAAGTCTTAATGCTTTTAAAGTCTTGTACCTTAAAGTTCATTAACATTAAATTAACATTTCACCTTTAACCTTGGGTCAAGGTGAACTCTTAAACCAATGAAAATATCAATGACAAAATCTAGCCAGAAAATTAGAGAAAAGTAATTTGATTTGATTTATTGTGCCACTTTCAGCAATATCATGGCAACATGTTTTAGTGGTGGAAGAGGGTGGAGTACCCGGAGAGAATCACCGACCATGGGCAAGCAACTGGTAAACTTTATCACTACCGGCTGCAAGTCAAGTGCACCCTTTTTTGTAATTTACAAAGCTGGAAGAGAACTCACGCCGTATTGGTGATAGGCTTGAATGAGTTGTTAGGTAATCCAACTACCTCACTCATTGAGCCACCCGGGCCCTAAGTACAAAAGAACAAACAACGATATACAAAACATACACACTAAAGATCGAGTAAAACGAACCCCACTAAAAGCAGGGGGGTGAACTCAGGTGCTCCGGAAGGGAAAGCAGTTCCTGCTCCACTAGTGACACCTGTTGTGTTAATCTATTTACAAATCAGGTGATAAGTCATGAATGAGGAAAGGACCGTGAAGTGCTTACTACAAGTGGAACATATCCGTGGTCATTTGTATTGTCACTTACCTCCCCTTCATAATCTTGTCGTACTTTATCTGGATGTTGTTGTTGGAAACTGAAAAAAAAAAACAATAATAATTCTCAGAAATGTTATCATCATTTAATACAAATATCCAGTTTTCTGCAGTTCGTCCCCGTGGAAATGTAAGGTCGTTGCTGCCATTTCTTAATTTTCGGATATTGAGAAAAAACGTTTTGTTGTAACTGCCACTTACGACCTTACAATGTCAAATATGGAAGTTGGTCGGAAAATTTAGTTGATTTCTTCATGCAGATACCAACTTTTAATTCTACTTTAGAAAAGTAGTAGATACGACCTTTTTAAAATTTAGCTATTTCCAAAGGGATATTACAGGAACCCAGTGTACCATCTTGTAGAGCTTTTGAAGCAGAGTCAAAATATGCAAAAATTTAAAAAGGTCGTATGTACAACTTGCGACCTTATAATTCCACGGGGACGAGTTGTGAAAGTGGTGTTTAGCACCATAACCCCCCATCCCCTTTGCAGCTGTCCTATTTCAGGCTGTCAAGTAATTTTTGATGAAAAAAATATAGGAATTTCTGTTTTCAAATATAGGAAAAATAAAGGAGAAATATATCATCTGAAGAGACAATTATACACATACATGTTACATGAAAACATTACTTACTGACATTTTAATGAATGAATATCTTATTATTACTGTAACACAAACATATTTTAATTTTTAACTAAAAGTTGGCCTCCACCTCCCCTTATAGCCAACCCTAGCTCTCCCCATTTTAATTAGAAAGACCAGTGTACAAATGATGACACAATAATTTTTTTCATCAAACATATAATTTTTTAACAATAAAAATTGACATTGATTATTATAATTGAATAGATAAAAAAAAAAACACTAAGATACCAACCCTTTAATTGTTTTTGGATAATGTAAGATTGAAAAAATGCTATTCTACAAAAATGTTCTGCTTATGTAATTAGACTTAGTAAATC
>MJUT01056308.1:349194-359257 GCA_002080005.1 Gigantidas platifrons
AAAACTTTAAGTATGGCACTTATTCAATGTCATTTTGATTATTCTTGTTCCTCCTGGTACGCTGGTATAACTCGTGCTTTAAAAAACAAACTGCAAGTGGCACAAAACAAAACTGTTAGATTCATCAAAAGCATGGGCCCAATAACTAGTATAAAGCAAGCTTAATTATCTAGTCTAGGATTTTTAAATATTGAAAACAGAGTAAAACAGCTTCGATTGAACCATGCTCATAAAATCTATTATGATACATGTCCTTCTTATTTGAAAAATAATTTCATCAAAATTAATGAACATCATGCCCATAATACTAGATCAAGTCAGATTAATTATGTTACACCAAAAATTAAAGGCATCGAATCAACAACATTTTACTACAATGGATTGGAATTCTCTACCCGATTCGATCAAATCCATCAATGATTTGCAAAGATTTAAAAAAGAAGTGAAGTGCCACCTGATACATACCAGTGAAGAACGGGAAAGACGTGTCATATTATAATAATGACAATTATATATACATGTACATATATATTTTCATAGATAATGTACTTATTTTAAAATTAAGTAATCCCTCTACCCGCTCATGTTGATCTTTTAATGTCCACTTGAACTTTAAGCTGATACTTATAAAGGACCCCATTGGAAATAAGCTGAATGGCTTTCATGAGCTATCCTTGGTGAGAAAGTTCTCAGCAGCTACAATTGGTGGATTGAAGTTTCAGTTAAAGATGGCAGTTTTATGTTTTATTTTTAACTTAACGAGAAATTTTTAAACACTTGTGTATGATGTTGAAATTTTTAAACCTAAATATATTTCACCTTTTACCTTTTACCCTTACCTTAGTGTGCTAAAGTAGTATTGTTTTAACACTCAATTATGATTAATTATGTGTCAATATTTACTCAATGTGTATATTACAATTTTAAAAGTTTTCATTTAATGAACTGAACAAATAGCCAGAGGCACTTATGTCGTATTACAACAGATTATTTTGTTAAATGACAGTTTTATTATTTTAATTAATTGGCATATTGTTGTTTTTAAACATGTCGATGTTTTTATATTAACAAATAAATATGTACTTATTCGTACATACCTTTGCCTTTTACTGTTTGTAAAGAAACTCCTAATGTCCATTTTCGTTGTTTAGTTCATATAAGGTATCCAATTTTTAAAAACTATTCACGTTTATTTTCGGTGTAAAAAATGTCTCCGGTCTCGTATATACGTGGAAAGTGAAAAATGGTAGGGGGGTATATTGAGTTCATGATTCTCATCGATTTCAGTAACAGACGGGAGGGACATGCTTGAAAAAATTGCCGGGGTGCACATGAAATCTCGTAGTACTTGAATCTCACACGAATATCCCGACAACGATGTATAAGTACCAATGCCTTTCTAGGTTGTCTTTACACCTTGGCAAGACTGAATGTATGCTTTTTGGCCCTAAAAGAAAGATCAGACAAATTAAAAACTTTTATGTGAAATGTTATGATCATATTATTACATCAACAGAGGTAGTTAAATATTTGGGGGTACATATTGATAAATATCTAAATTGTGAAAATATAGTCTCAAATATTGTCAGTAAAGTAAATGGTAGACTTAAATTTTTATATAGAAATGCAAAATGTCTTGATCCCAGGTGGAGAAAAACACTCTCAACAGCTTTAGTTCAGTGTTATTTTGATTATTCATGTTCTTCATGGTACAGTGGTCTAGGCTCGGGATTGACCAAAAAACTTCAAATATTACAAAATAAGGTTGTGAGATTTATCCTCGACCTGGGACCCAGAACTCGCATAAATTGTGATATACTAGACAGTGTTGGAATGCTTTCTGTACCAGACAGAGTAAGTCAACTTAGAATTAACCATGTTTTTAATATATAGCATGGTAGAGCACCAGAATATTTATGTGAAAATTTTAATATTAATCAAGGAATTACAACGGGAGCCTCTAATTTAAATTTTATTACTCCAAAGGAAAATTTATGTAGCACTAATAGCTTTTCATATAACGCAATAAGAGACTGGAACAGTTTGCCAATTTCTATAAAGAATGTAACCAACAAGGAAGCATTTAAAAATGCGGTAAAAGAATTTTTAAAATCTGAGGCAAGAAGAAGAGAAGAAAATGAATATTTTTATTTTTAAAAATCACTCAACAATTTTTAAATATTTTTGTTCGGGCAAACTCAACATAGTGCTTTTAAATTTAGTGCTTTTTTTCTAAATATTTTATGTGCTAGTGTGTTATATGAGTAAACAAATTTTTATTATTTTACTCTTGTAATCTTACAAGACAAGGACCCCATTGGAAATAAGCTCAATTTATTGGGCTTTATGGGTTATCCTAGGTTGTCAAGTTTACAATATTTATAATTTATTTTTATGTATATTGTAATAGTATATGTGTGTTTTATATGTATGTGATTGATTTGCCTGAATAAAATATTATATTATTATTATTAGGTGGTTTTAGCATGTGCTCCAGTATTTTTCAGGGTACAGCTGTTAAGAATAGTTTTCTGTGTTTTTTGTTTTTGTTTTGTGTACCTAATGTTGCCAGTGTCTCTAGATTGTCCATTCTTGATTGCCCCTTCGGTTTTCTCTAACATTTATTTCAATATAGGAGTGTCATTCAGTTGCAGTTTTTTGTGAGAGTGCGATTCTTTGTGCTTTGGTCTTGTTGATTCAAGCTGTACACTGTTGTAGAGTTTGGTTTAGCTGGTTTATGCTTGGTATACGCGATATTTTTTCAACCACGTCTTTGTCAGTAGGTTGTCTGTGTGGATTACGTCCATGTTTAACTTGAATTTATATTGTGTTCTCTTGTAGATGTTCTATGGTCCCCTTTCTTTATTTGGATTTTTGATATTTTTGGAGAATGGCTATTTATGCTGTCATTTATTTCCTTGACCTTGAAGTTTAATATACTGATTTGTTCCGTCAGTACATTGTCCTGGTTTTTGAACTCTTCTGGTTATTTATATTGTCGATGACAGTTCCCGAATAAGTATAAAGTATAACAGTTTTATTTAAAGTCGGAGTATTTACAAACATATAACATAAGCTCTGTAGAGCTTTCTACCGACATATATAACAATAGACAAAACATATTATGACAGAAGGCATAAAAACATTTACAGATTACAAACATTTACAAATTACAAACATACAAAGCAAAGCATTACATAAATAGCTTAAAACATGTTAATGAAGTACTAAAACTAGTATAAGAAAATAAAAAGCACTAGACAAAATCTTGGCTTGATTTGTGGTTTTAATGCATATATTGTCTTATTGTACTTATTTATTTTATTAAATATAGGAGTAGTACCCAATCTATTTGTTTTTGGGATAGCTCAAAATGTTAGACTAAATTTTGTTAATTTTCGGCTTTAAATTTTGATTAGCTTTAACCACAGAATGCTTTAAAATATAAACTTTTTGCTACCTGCTCACCACATCATGTTTTTCTGGGTTGAATTTTTACATTCGAACCTCAGTGCTACCTAGGTTATTTTTTATATTTGTATTTTACATCCGTTTTTGCATCTATTTTTTTATCAATTAGGACACACAAAGCGACATGCAAACGTGTCTGAACAGGGACTTCAAAATGATGTAAATAAAATGTCTGATTATTCAAATCAATGGGGGTATGGGTATTAACACCAAGAACACTAAGCTAAAGTTTTAGTCTTCAATAAATCAGGAAGATTGAAAAAGGTACAAATTACATATTAAGACCAATATTAAGAATCAGTCCTCATATTTTGATTATTTTCTCCTGTGGTACCACAGGGATTTGTATTTTCATGTTCGTAAACGGGGGCCTTCTTTGCATACCAGAGGGGCCGGTTCCTGAATCGGTACCGATTCGGAACTTGGTTTGGACTCTTTGAAATAACCAGAGAGTTCGGGATAGTAAATATTTGCGATCGTATGGGGAGCGTGTCCTGTAGATCTCTCTAAGTTCCATAGAGGATTGTAGCTTTCGCTGTCACCTGCGAAGCACGGGCTTGCCCAAAATATCGAAATCGGCGGTCTGTCTTCTTCATCTTGCCATATCGCGCTCACGCAATTTAATACTGTGGCCGTATTTTTCCAATCAACAATGTTTGCTTAATTTCCAGACAATGAATCTTTGATTAAGACCAATATTAAGAATCAGTCCAGCAATATACCTATATAGGTTTCACCGTTAGTGCTTCTGGTAGCTTTAATAATGCCAAAAAGGAATAGCATAATAACGGAATAAAAGCATTCTTCTAACCCTCTCGAGTCCCACAAACCAAACACTATGTTACACATTTTTAACCATACAATTAAACCTATACTCCTTTGTGGTTCTGAAATTTTGTGTTATTTCCCACAAATATACTGACCAATATACCATTACAGACACAGAGACCTTATAAAAGACAAAATACATACAAAGTTCTGTATGTTAACTTTAGGTGTCAAAAATAATACCTAAAATATTGCTTGTAGAGGAGAACTTGGATCCGTCCCAGTGATTTTTAATGTATACTTAAATATGATAAAGTATTGGTGTCATATTAAAACAAAGACGAAAAGAAAATAAATACAATAATGCATGAAGCTCTAATACTATCCCAAAATATGTATAAAAGCAATCAAGAATCTTGGATGTAAGAAAACCATATACAATGTATAGATAAATTAACACTCAAGTTTAAAAATCTCTCTCATTCACTGGGGTAAAGCTGATGACCGTAACTGTAAATTATGGTCATCCCAAGATGTGGGACATGAAATTAGCTAAGAATCTTTTTTGTCGATTAAATTGTTTCTATAATGTATTTTAAATGACACATGCATTAGTATGATAGTAATCTATGAACTTTTCACAGGGAAATCACAAATTACGACTGACAAATGTATATGAAAGAGAAAATCCTATTTTAAAAAATCGCTAAGATGACCGTAACTGAAAACTGCAATTACGGTAATCTCAGTTTTCAGTTACGGAGATAGATAGTCGATAATTGCTTTATACAATTCCAGCCGACCAGGTGAGAAATCTGTCAAAAACGACGGTTTATTACCATTGATAAATAATTTTATTTCAGCGGATGTTATATGATCCCATCCCTTCAAGCAACCTGTAAATCTATCAGAAACGAAGGTTTCCCCATTGTTCAGTAATTTGGAGTAAGCCCCACCTGTCAATTTGTACGACTTATTTATCTAAATGTCTGAAACGGTAAAAGTACAAATCATTACTTTTATTATGTGAAACATGTTAAACTAGATTATCATTGTTTAGTCTGGAATCGTCATGACTGATCACAAGTATTAAATAAACACTATTTTATAGAAATATTTTATTGTAAATATATAAATAAACATACATTTTTTGTATGAATATCAATGAAAAAAAATGAAAATACTTTGCATGGATGTGTCAGAATAGAAAAATCAAGAAAAGTTGTTCACTGCTTAACATAAAAAATCATCGTTTGGCCGTTGTCCAATTATGAAAACCAGTCTAAAGCTAAGAATAACATTTGGTTCAGAAAAAAGGTATGGGTGAAAAAGTCAGTCATAAAAAATCATGATGGCCAGAATCGTCATCCAGCTAAATTTGGCTATAGAGTTCTGAGAAAAAAATAGTTCCTAGAAAAAAAGACAATATTAAAAAGAAAAAAAAGAAAAAGAAGAGAAAAAAAAATATAAATCAAAATGAAGTATTGTTAGTATCCTTACCCCCTTCATTAAGTTATATGTTTTTGTGTATCATGATGTCATCTATTTTATCATATTTCAGATAAAGGTTGTATAATGAGGTATTATATAAGATGAAATTTGAAGATATCACAAAGTTTGTTATAAGCTTGGATGCTTGGATTTTTTTTTTGACAAATTAAAGAACTATAAAATTGCAGTTAAAAAAAACACGGGTGTGCTGGCAGCAGTAAAGCTTGGTCACACTAGGATATTTATAAACATAAAAACCATACATGATATAAAAAGTGTTATAAGTATGTCCGGTTCCGAACAATTACGGACAGAGGGCGACATTTCGTTACTCGACGGGACAACCAGAAACATACATACGTAAAAATGAACTCTAAGGACCATCTAAACAAAACAATTCCATGGAAACTGAGAAGAGTTGTCGTTTCGATTGACAATCTGTTGCTGTCTGCTGCATTGATAGAGTCTGACATACAAAATAGAATACAGAAAACAAAACTGTAATTAACGAAATGTTTATTGTAAATATGTTATAGTGTTGATGACTTGTTGTACCTCCAACATATAAGGGCTTTAAACGGAAGACAATTATCTTCCCATGCTGTTAGTATACCCCACAACGCGAGAATTTGACAGAATATATATTTTAAATATGTGTTTGGTTATATGGATAGATTTGCGTAGTGATACATGTGTTATAGATATATTTTTACAGAATGATGTCGAATATTCAGCCAGTTTTGAATTCAGTTTTATAGATAGTTTTTTTTAAACGATCAAATAGTGGAAAATTGGCAAATATACTTTAAGAGGTTAGTTATTTCTTTGGTTAATTTTAAAGAAACAAAACGAATAATAATACAATTCATGATATTATATTATCAACAAAATAGAAGCTGGCTGGAAATCTGAGACTTGCCTATAAAGTTCCCAGCTCGTGGAACGAGCTAGTGGACCAGCGGGGACCTGTCAGAATAGAAAAATCAAGAAAAGTTGTGTTCACTGCCTAACATAAAAATCATCGTTTGGTCGTTGTCATATTATGAAAACCAGTCTAAAGCTAAGAATAACATTTGGTTCAGAAAAAAGGTATGGGGTGAAAAAGTCAAAGTCATAAAAAATCATGATGGTCAGAATCGTCATCCAGCTAAATTTGGCTATAGAGTTCTGAGAAAAAAATAGTTCCTAGAAAAAAAGACAATATTAAAAAGAAAAAAATATATATATACCCAAGGATGAAATCTAAACATAAAGTTTGAACAAATATATACAAACTTTTTAATACCGAAAGAAAATAAATAAAAAGAAATCAGAAGTAGTAAGAAAAAAATTGGAGGGTGGATAGGGGTCAAAGTGGTGGTTCTTCAGGGAGTATAAAAAGAGGAGAAATTCCAGTGTGCGGCAGTCAACACAATAAAATCAGATACTGCTGGAGTATTTAATATATGTGTTTTTATTTCAAATATTATAGGTAAGTCTCTGTTACTCTGTTATTTTGTTGTTTTGGTATTTAGTTTTATTATCGTAATAATCATTTCAAATTTCTTTAGTTTCATATGAAATTTGTGTTATTAAATATCATTAGTATGGATTGTTAACAATAAAAGAAAAATTTTCCAGCATGAGAATCAGAATTAATTGAAATAATTGATGCATATTAAATGAAGAAGTGAATAAAAATACAGCTAATTTATTCAAATGATTAATGTTATTAATGAGCATATTTTGAATGAATGTTGTATTTTATTAGTAGGAACCGATCTGAGATGGACTTCCGAGGTATAAATTGGATTAATTAAATATTTTATTTTAAAGGCGAAATTTTAAAGACTTAAATTGTATTTTGTTTCTAAGGTTAAAGAGATAAGAAAGATTAACTGATTTAGTCTCGATTTCAATTTGCTTGCTATACTTTCGATTTTCATTTTAATGCAGTATTGTATTTTCAATTATTGATAGGTTTCTTTTGATTCCTTTGTATACTGTAACTATATATATATATTAAGTCAACACAATAAAATCAGATCCTGCTGGATTATTTAATTTATGTGTTTTATTTCAAATATTATAGATCCCGGTACGTTCCCTAAGTGACAGGAGTGCAATCACACCAGAGCAATACCATCACACTAGCCATTGACACATCTGGTCACACACCTCCTTGTCACAGATGAATGGCAAAATGTAAAGTAATAAAGTAATGCATGCAAATAAATTTATCAGAAAGTACATTTATGTGCATAATTGACTATAATTAGATGCAACACCTCATTTATGTGTCTTAACAAAAGAAAGGATACGTCCTTGACAAAAGTAAGGGTAAGAGTTCCTTATGGCACCCCCCACCCAAATATCTATGTAAGGGTAAGAGTTCCTTATGGCACCCCCCACCCAAATATCTATGGAATTTGTATATTTATTAATAAGCATATTAATTTAATGATTTTGATCATAAAGTGTTAGGGTTAGGGTCAGGTATCCTTCCAAAGAAGGTAGATGTAATGTAGTAGTGAGACAATACACTGTCTTTAAAACGTCAAAAATATAAGTGTGTCAAGATGGCTTAAAATATTCTAATACTGAACTTGAAACTTCTGGTAGATTAAGACTGAATAATATTATAAGCTCCACATATATTTTTATGAATCGTCAATCGTACTATTAATGTTTATTTACTTATTTAAACTAATTTGATTTAACTGGCCAGAGTGACCTAGCTAAGTTTAACTTCTATTGCTTCCTAAGAAATATTTATTCAACTTTAGTTGTTTCACGATACCTATTACTGACATAAACAAGAAATACTAGGTTATGAAAAGGGAAATTGTAATTTTCTTCTCATTGAATTATTACTATAACAACCATGACTCGAAATGAACTCATGGATGTGTTTAGTGGGTAGCTGAGGTATTACGATGGTTACGAGGTCAGGACGGAGTCCTCCAACTAACAATCCGGTCAGAATACTTTCCGGAACTCCACTTTCTCTTGTTTCGTCGTTTATACGATGAACATAGTCATCCACCGATTCAGACTCCTTTTATGATATGTTCTGCAGACTGTATTCTACTATCCTTTTTCATTTCGAGTCATGGTTGTTATAGTAATAATTCAACGAGAAGAAAATTACAATTTCCCTTTTCATAACCTCGTATTTCTTGTTTATGCCAGTAATAGGCAACTTTGGTCGTATAATATCGTGAAACAACTAAGCTTATTCTAACATTAACAGTACCATTGGCGATTCATAAAAATAAATGTTGAGTTTATATTTAGTCTTAATCAACCAGAAGTACTTGATTATATGGTAAAGCCAGAAGGAAGTATTTGAGGATATTGGAATAATTAAACCTATTACAATGACTGTCATATTATGGGAAGTAAATGAATGAACAGAAGCTATGATTAAACAAACAATCACAATTCTGTCGCCCCCTCCCCCTAAGTCGCCCCTCCCCCTAATTGGGTGCAATGCATTTGGTAAGAAGTGTCAGCACAAAGTAATTATTGAACTTCATTGAAGTAAGCAGATCTACCAAGTCCTAATAGAAAATGTATATATGGTACTAGACAAATTAGACCAAATCCTACCATATAAGTAGTCACAAATTTATAAGCGGTTTCCACGGACGGATGTTTCTTGTTCGGTTTGTCCAAGTTAAAAATGTATGAAAAGAATTTGATTGATGGATATTTCACCAATGAGTGTAAAGCAGCAAGAATGACAACACCAATCACCATTCTTAATATTGATTCCCCTATCATGGTAAGGGTCGGAAAAACTATTTGAGCTTGAAATAGTTGACCTTTATCTACAGTGAATCCGTACTGGTAATTGATCAATGTTCCCAATGTCACTCCAGCCGCCACAGACACAATTTGAACAGCATCGCCCTTGGTTGTGTTAGATACTTCTGCCAGGTTAGGATAACATACGGTACATAGAGCAACAGTAAATACAAGAACAACTAGTGGTGCTATCGGGTTTGACTGTTGAAACATATCAAATTCCTTCACGTAAGGCACTGTTAGCAGCATAATGACGAATGTAGCTATTACACCAGATGCAAGATCCTGTAAGAATATAAAACGTCAATGTTAATATCATGTAAGACACTGTTATCAGTATAATGACGAATGAAGCTATTACATCACATACAAGATCCTGCAAGAATATAAAACGTCAATGTTAATATCATGTAAGACACTGTTAGCAGTATAATGACGAATGAAGCTATTACACCACATACAAGATCCTGTAAGAATATAAAACGTCAATGTTAATATCATGTAAGACACTGTTAGCAGTATAATGACGAATGAAGCTATTACA
>MJUT01056308.1:361934-380495 GCA_002080005.1 Gigantidas platifrons
AATGTTAATATCATGTAAGACACTGTTAGCAGTATAATGACGAATGTAGCTATTACACCACATACAAGATCCTGTAAGAATATAAAACGTTAATGTTAATATCATGTAAGACACTGTTAGCAGTATAATGACGAATGTAGCTATTACATCACATACAAGATCCTGTAAGAATATAAAACGTCAATGTTAATATCATGTAAGGCACTGTTAGCAGTATGATGACGAATGGAGCTATTACATCACATACAAGATCCTGTAAGAATATAAAACGTTAATGTTAATATCATGTAAGACACTGTTAGCAGTATTATTTAACCAAGACAAAGTAACTAAAAACAATTTTTGGCGAGCAATATAGTTGTTTCGAGCATGAAATAAAATCTGTCTAAAACTCAGTTGCTAATCAACAGAGGAACAGCGCTTTGTAGTATGCTTCTATTCTTCACCCTGTCTCTATTCACTATACGTCGTATAGTTAAAAAGGTTCTTTCCACATTATAGATAATGACTCATTGCAACTCATTACTGTATTATTGATTGAGAAATATCTTGCGAGTTCACCTATGGTTTTTAGTGGGGTTCGTGTTACTCGATCTTTAGTTTTTATTTTATAGATCGTTTTCTGTCCTTTTGTACTTTATCTTTTGACCATTGTGTTGTCTGATCTTCTTTGATATATGGATTCTGATTACCCCTTTGGTATCTTCAAACTCTTCTTATGACCTCTATTATCCCTATCCCTGAAGACATTGCTTTTTAGTACAGTATTTATTGTTTTTGTAGTAATCTCGTATATGTTTAGTTATGAGGGGTTTTCCAGTCGTTGATAACATATGATAAACATACGATATCTTGTGATTTATATGTTGATAACATATTATAAACATAAGATATCTTGTGATTTACATGTTGATAACATATTATAAACATAAGATATCTTGTGATTTATTAGTTGATAACATATGATAAACATAAGATATCTTGTGATTTATATGTTGATAACATATGATAAACATAAGATATCTTGTGATTTATATGTTGATAACATAGTATAAACATAAGATATCTTGTGATTTACATGTTGATAACATATGATAAACATAAGATATCTTGTAATTTATATGTTGATAACATATTATAAACATAAGATATCTTGTGATTTACATGTTGATAACATATGATAAACATAAGATATCTTGTGATTTATATGTTGATAACATATTATAAACTAAAACATAAGATATTTTGTGATGTATATGTTGATAACATATGATAAACATAAGATATCTTGTGATTTATATGTTGATAACATATTATAAACTAAAACATAAGATATCTTATGATTTATATGTTGATAACATATTATAAACTAAAACATAAGATATCTTGTGATTTATATGTTGATAACATATGATAAACATAAGATATCTTGTGATTTATATGTTGATAACATATGATAAACATAAGATATCTTGTGATTTATATGTTGATAACATATTATAAACTCAAACATAAGATATCTTGTGATTTATATGTTGATAACATATGATAAACATAAGATATCTTGTGATTTATATGTTGATAACATATGATAAACATAAGATATCTTGTGATTTATATGTTGATAACATATTATAAACATAAGATATCTTGTGATTTATGTGTTGATAACATAAGATATCTTGTGATTCATATGTTGATAACATATTATAAACATAAGATATATTGTGATTTATGTGTTGATAACATAAGATATCTTGTGATTTATATGTTGATAACATATTATAAACATAAGATATCTTGTGATTTATATGTTGATAACATCATTTCTGTGTGAATATATAAGACATAGAAAAAGACAATAATACAGATCATGTACTCCAAAGTTTGCATGAAATGTGTTTTAGGAGCCAAAATACTAAGTAGATAGACTTTCAAATGGTAGTTTAACCTATACAGTTATAACTGTCCTCCATTTTTTAACATTGTATATATGCATAAAATGTATCTTTTACACATTAAAGCAGAATTCATTATAATATATAATAAATTGATATTATACTTGAAAATACCTATGATGAATGATTGATTTTGATTGTAGTTTAACGACAAGGGAGCAATATTTCAGTTATATCATGACCTTTTATTTTTATTACGATTGATTGATTTTTGGTGTTTAACGCCACTTTCAACAATATTTCAGCTATATCATGGCGACCAGTTTTAGTGGTGGAGGAAGCCAGAGTACCCGGAGAGAACCACCGGCCATGGGCAAGCAACTGGTAAACTTTATCACTTGCGGCTGCGAGTCGAGTGCACCCTTTTTAGTAATTTACAAAGCCGGGCGCGAACCCACGCCGTATTGGTGATAGGCTTGTATGAGTTGTTAGATCCAGCGACCTAACTCATTGAGCCACCCGGGCCCCTATTGTTATTACGGTTTGGGTTGGTTTCTTCACATGTAACTAGCTGGGCTGGGTTGGATTTTTATAGTGCTAAATCACTGAAACAACAGTCCACAGAAAGAAATATCATTATCATGACTTGACTCCGGTTTCCTCCATCAATAAAACTCACCGCTACGATATTGCTGAAATATTGTTGAAAGTGGCGTTAAACACCGATAAACCAACCAATCGTGACTCCGAGCAAGCCACACATTTTTTACCTACTCCTTAATTTTGCGTACTTAGTGGAGAAGGGTCAAACAATGCAGTCTTTGCCTTGATCAGATCTATGATGGTACCCACGAACTTCCGAAGAACATGCATGCTAATCATTTAACTACACCGAGGAGCTTCCAAAATTACTTATTTTGTAAATTTTACTAAAACGATAAACGAATTTTAATTCACTATTTCTCGGTTATGAAATATAAATATCATATTCTCATGATCAGCCTCATCAGATGATAACCATGTCCAACTATTTTCCTCAGTAGAAGCCAGTACGAGTTAACTCGCATGTTTTCAGTGTTTTCTTTTGTCAAGTTTTTATCTTGTATGGATCATGCTATGTCTTATCAGACGGCCTGCTGTGGTGTGATAGATAATGTCGCCATCCTTCACTGATTAAATATTATCAGTTACGCGTATCATCATGACATGTTTGTTAATTAAATCTTCGTGATCATCATGAATAAAACCTTGTATAACTTGTATCTAAAGACTACCAAAGAAGACAAAACCAAAGTGTATGCAATACACATATCTGGATAAATACAACCAAACAAAACCTGTCGAAACAATGAAAAATATGTAATTTCTTTACTTTTATTTGTCATTCATGTTTATATTAACATTGTACATATTTGTTGAAGCAATATATTATAAGATTGAACTACCATAAATCACTGATGCAGATAATAGTTTGTCTTTTCATGGGAGGACATGAAAATTCAATAAAATAAATATCTGATTTTCGTACATCTCTTCCAATAAATGAGATATTATATATACAATACATAAATACCTATATACAACAGATAACTGATTATTTATTTCCGAGGAAATATTATCGGCGACAACACAGAATTTGGGTATTTGTTTCTTTTGTACAGAAAATAGCAATACAAGATGAAGAATAATTCGTAGTTACTTTTGACTACCGATAAATTGGTTCCTGACATGAGGACGCAGAAAGTAACAACAGAATCATTGTCGTTTACTCTTTAAAAGATCTAAAAGTTTCTCTCTGTTTTTTAATCTCGTTTTAGCGCATATTTTTTTTCAATTCGTCTCTAATCTCGGTTACGGAAAGGTCGTCGATTGAACAAGGGACCGGGTCATTTTCAGAATATTTGTCAGCTACGAGTGACATTTCCTCAGAAATATTATCCTTTTTAGCGGTTCTTTGCTTAAAAATGATATCACTCCAATACTCGTTCGTACTTTTGGTGTAGTTTCGCTTATCACGCTCGCAGTTCTCTGATGTCAAATGTTCTATCCTTTTTCGAACTTGTAAGGCATCGACTGTTGCGTCCCATTTGTTTGTTTTTGAATGATGATTTTTTTTTTACATCATCATTGATCTTTTCTACGCCCTGCCCACTGAAACGTAAAAGTTATCCATACTTTTTAGTGAACAACAGAACATGGTATACAAGACAATGCATATAAGGAGTAACGCTATCAAAACCTTTTGTCCCCAATGATCCTAAAGCAAGAAAGTCATTTACCCACCCTTTACATTTTTCAAAAATATCTTCAATGTTAGAGAACTCGTGTATTTCTAACGTCACGAAACGATATAAATTCAAAAATGAACTCCAAATTTTGACAGTATGATCATGGGTATCATGATGAATCAAAAAGCATAATTTTGAAGGAAGATTTTCCAAAAGCTTTTCATAGTCAGACTCCGTCAATGACGACCAATCAAATTCACCTTGAGTACCCTTTTTTGTCCAAATGTAAAACGAAACGCCGAATCCTCTTATTTTCTCAGTAAGCTGTCCTAAGAAATCTGACTTCTCACCATGAACGGCATTTTTGTCATCGAGCGTTTTTGTGTCTAATATTAAGTTCCTTAACAGTTTATCACATATCCGAAGAAGAAGATGAAGTTCATCAATGATTATGTGTTCAGGCTCAATACTAACAAGAGTTTGAGCACGAACACAAAAGTTATTCTTTACGACATCTTCCTTCAGATTCTGTGATGTTTTCTGCATACCACGAGTAAGGTAAAAATCCAATGGCTTTGCCATGTCGTCACTCTGGTTTTTATGGAGCCTACACCATGGACAGGAATAATTACATAGAGATCCATCCAACCCAAGCACAAGTTGCAAAAATTTCATATCACCACCCATCAAAATATCTAAATCAAAATGTTTCCCCTCAACTTCAATACTTGCTTTTTCGTATAATGTGTTTATTTTCTGACAAATGGGTTTGCAAGCAAGTTTTAAATGATCATAATCTTCTTTGCAGTTTACAATGCAAAACACATTTTGATCTTTTGATGATAATGTCAAATCATCGGTAATTACAGAAAAGGACAACACGACAAAGTTTGGGATTCTACTAACTTTTGACCCGTCCCCCGAAATTTTAATTTTTATCTTGTCTGTTTCAGGATTTACATGATACTTCATGTACAGGATAATTTCGCTTTCTAGACTAAGATATGCGCCAGAGATATTTCCCGGAATTCTTTCAAAATGAAAATGTTAATATCTTCCCGGCATTGGGAAACCAGATATTTTCGTGGTAGTCCATCACAAAATACTGTCAGTTCCCTATAAGCGCTCTCGCTCACATTAAATTTTTCTAAAATAAATAACAAATCTTTAATTTTTTATCTTTCTTCTTCAGGCAAATCTTGGTATGAAGATTTGCTGAACAAACGGATTGAAATCGACTTTAACAGTCTGCCCATCAGTACTTTCTAATTTTAAGAACTGGGGTACAAGGCCATAGGACTCTGCAAACCAAAGCGCAGTTTCAGCCTTCGATTTAAATTCTTTTATTTTCCTTGATTTGTTATTTTCGATAATTTCCGAAAACTCTTAAGACATATTTCTTCCTGTAAACTATTATGTAAATCAGAACACTTTTTTCAAATTCTATGCTGTCGCTTTCAAACTGTTGTAAACTAAAATTCAATGTTCTATATGATAACAGAACTTTAATAGTCTATACTTGTAAGTCTGTTTTCAAGTCTCTCTGTGAATTTTAACTAAAATGATTGTAATTGAGAATTTAAAATATCTATATATTTAAAATAAGGGTATTTGTCCTTTGCTTTGGAGAGCTCCTTGAAAAAGTAGCTTGTAATTGAAAATGTGAGAGCTAAATCTGGATTGTTACTAAAATTTTTGTTTAATTTTGGAGAATGTTCGCCAAGTGATAGTCTTGACTCAAATTTAATTTTCTCTAATTCTGACAAATTTGACGACATGGTGACAATACATTTACAGTGACAAAGAGTTTTTCTGTATGCACATTCCGTCTGTAGCTGATGTTATAAGAAGTCTCTCAACTGGCGTGGACAATTCCTTGATGTTCCCATTTACATTCATATATGACTTCCTGATGTGTATTTTTGAATGGAACCTTACTGGAAAGGAAAGTTTTGTGCCTCTTCTATTTCTCTTCATCTTCTAATGCCACGAGTTCGAGAGCGGTAGCCTTCTTTATGCAGGATGTGTATGGATTGCACCCCAAAGCAAAATCTGAATAGATCAGCATCAAAATCTACCACACACTACGGTTACCATTGGAGGAAAGGCGCTGTTGGACTGCTCTCTCAAGGTTCTGAGCTGCATATTGGAAACGCTCATACGTGATTTCCGGCTGGTCATATGTTCTAATTATTTCTGGTGTTAAATATGACTTAGGTCCATGAGGACTCAGATATATGGTAACCTCTCCACTTTACTAAGTACATTTCTCCCTGAAAAAAAAAGAAATTTAATGAATTTCTCGTGCTTAGGAAATACTTTAAACTCATGCAATTATATTATATTAATACCAGACACATTGTCACAAGTACGTGTATGAGTGTAACGAAGTGGTTTACAGAGAATTCGGGGTTCGTAATGTTTATGGGGACGTGCGGCATGTTGTCAAAATTGTATACTCGAAATAATAATTGCAAAACATTATAAACCAAATTAATTCAATTTCACAGAAGTAATTGTGTTATCAGAAGCAGAAGCCCATTACTTGTCAATATTTAATTTCTAAATTGATCACTCAATTATAACAAGATAATGGTTTTATAAGCTTCTGATTTAACGACAATTCAGCGCGTCCCCTATCTTACCTTTATACACTGAACCGCAAAAGAAACGTCGCATTTAAAAAAAAAATCTTTTTAATACCGAAATAACCATTAAAATGTTATTTTTGAAAATATATGTGTTGATTAACACACAAGGTAAATGTCAGCCACATTTAAAGGGAATTTCCGCTTGGGTGATTTTTATCTGTTGTTGTAGAACACTCGAATCTCCCGCCCTTCGTGGGACACACTTTGCGGTAACAATTTTGAATGGTTAAATGCTCATGATTTTCGTGCTTCAGTATGGGTATAATAGGCTTAAAAATGTCAATGATTGTCACAGTATCAGTTTAGACACCGAAGCTATGCCACGTTTGAATCCACAACAGCGAGAACAAGCCATAGATAGACTGCATGCTGGGCAACCTGCTAGAGTGATTGCTAATGTCCGGACAATTGAACGTCTACGGGTACGTTACAACGCCACAAACAGCATGAATGACCGACCACGCTGCGGTAAATCACAGGTTACCACCCCTCGCCAGAACATGTTAATGGTCCTTCAACATTTGCGGAATCGGTTCAACAGAGCTACTGAAACTGCACGACAGACTGTTGGAACACACCAGCGACCAATAAGTGCTGATACGGTTCGCCGTCGATTAGTTGCCAGCAATCTAAGATGTTAACGTCCTGCTGCAGGGGACCTGTCCTTACGCCCCGACACCGACAAGAGCGTCTTCAATGGGCATTGCAGCGACAAAATTGGCGTAACCAGCAGTGGCGTAACGTCATCTTCTCTGACGAAAGCCGTTACTGCATCTCGACCGCAGATGGCAGAACAAGATTGTAGAGAAAGCGAGGAGAACGATATGATGACAACTGCATGATGGAAAGGAATGCTTGGGACGGTCCAAGCATCATGGCATGGGGTGGCATCGGACTCGACGTGAAACTTGGTCCAGTTATCTTCCAGAATCTTGGCCCGGGGAGAGGCAATGGAGTAACAGCTGCCCGTTACATCGATCAAGTTCTGAGACCGCATGTTGTGTCGCATTTCGCACGTCATCAAAACAAGACGTTCCAGCAGGATAATGCGGGTGCGCATACAGCCAAGGCAACAAGAGACTTCTTGCAGCAGAATAACGTCAATGTTATGAACTGGCCAGCTGGTGCAGATTTGAACCCTATTGAACACCTGTGGGACGAAATTCAGAGACGGTTGAATGAAGAGCAGCCAAGCCCGACAACTGCAGCTGAACTTTCGGTAGCGTTTCAGAGAGTTTGGGGACGTATTCCTATCGCATTCATCAATCGCCTGGTCAACTCTATGTATCGAAGATGTGCTGATGTGATTAACGCTGGTGGTGGACATACTCGTTATTAACGGAAGTGGAATTAAAGCATCAAAATGTTGTGGTTTTGCTTTGTTGAGACATTCGATATAACTTCATAACCTAGAGACAATAAATCTACCATTCAAACAATGTAAAACGAATTTATTTTATGTTTATTGTATTTCAAAATAAATGTCTGTGATTCTGTAATTTGTTGCGACGTTTCTTTTGCGGTTCAGTATATATATGAAGTATAGGGACATTCCCCGAAAGACATATACAAAATGAGAAAAATTGTCCAAAAATTATGAGGAAAGAGAAATTTATGCTCCTAAAAAAGTTGTCATTCAATTCTGAGCCTAACGACAAGTTTATTAAACAGATAATATTTTAAATTATTAAAACAGAAATATAAATTTTTTTAAATTAATTTACACCTTTGAGACCCCAATGACAGTAATTAATTGCAATTTTAACATTCCTACCTTTTTCTTCGGCTTTTTAATAATTGATTTAAAACAATATATAAAAGAGATAATTGGATTGTGAGAATTGACGTTTAATATTACGCGTGTATAACTTCGGCTTTTCATTGTGAGAATTGACGTTTAATATTACGCGTGTATAACTTCGGCTTTTCATTGAAGTTGATATACATATACATTAAATTATTGGTTTATTCTAAAATTTCTCATTAACGTTTGTTTATACAAACTTTTCATAAATTTAGCTTCAAAACACTTTTTCAAACACTCAAAAGCTTAGAAATGGTAAAGTTTGCAGTATTTGGTACTATTTTAGTCGCCAGACTGAATACCTTTCGTGCAGGAGATATTTAAATTCCAGGCGAGTGCAATTTTTTTTGCTTAGGCGGGATGAAGGCGGAAAATGTGTCCGACAGTTTATTAGTAAAACTAAGGTTGTATGCACCAGATGTTTTATTCATTCATATAGGTGCTAATGATATATGGACAGTTCCTGCAAAACTATATGTGAGAATATTCAGAGTCTTGTCGGTGAAATATACAAAGCCGGTGCTAAAGTCGTTTTTGTTGCAGAAATATGCCAAAGGGGTAATTTCACCAAAGCACCAGAATTGTCATTTGAAACTTATAACAAAAATAAGAACTCTATCAACAGGACATTACAGAAACTCTGGTGACAATTTTGTGAAATTTAAGGACATAAGCTTTCCTGGGGATTTTGATAAAGAATTGGTTTCCCATTTTTACCTTCCGGAATGAAGAAGTACTTTTTCCGTATAAGGAGGATTTTTCTAGGATTCAAATGTACTTCTTAGTGGAACATTTTATATCTGTGGTTATCAAATACTGAGATTAATATTAGTTAATATCCTTCCAATGTCAATAGTACTAGCATTTTATTTGAATGATAATAAATTAAATCCATTATCTTGTATTTTAGATTTTCATTTTTTATTTTCTGTGTGTATGCGGTAAACATTTATTATTCATTTTACCTGGGACGAATGTTTATATACACGTCCTTGATATCACACAACATATAAAGCAAAAAAATATGTGTCTGTTTAGGGATACAATGTGATAAAAATATGGTAGGTAGAAAGATAAGATAAGATAAGATAAGAAAACTTTATTTGAATTCGGTTTTTGTATAACAATAAACACAAGCTCTCAGGCGTTTTTTACCGAATATACATAATAGCACAAGATACATACAAATATTAACATAATCGCATAAATACACATATAAAGCAGTCATTTACATACAGTTAGCAAATGCAACATAAAAAGCAGCATAAAAAGCACAAAAATAAAGGACATACTAAACATGCTGAAGCAATATCAAGCAAACATAAAATAACTAAGCAGCATTAAAACTTATAAAAAGCACTAGAAATAAAACAGAAAGCTGAATAGGTTATCTATATGGTAGGTAGAAATACCGCAAAGGACCTCCTTAGTGCACTAAGAACAATAAAAGTGCACTAAGAACATAATAGAGCCGTCCTGTGTGCACAAAGAAGGTTGCAAATGAATTGTCAGTTTAAAAAAATCTTATTTGATCAATTTTTATAATAAAAAGTATTTGCATTTTTGTCAGCACGCGCCTATTACAAAGATAATCACGTGGTGATTAATACATGTTGATTGTCAATCAACGTCGAACAGGTAAACAATGACAATTAGATGTGAGCTAATTAGAAAATAAACAATTGTGTATGAGTTTGGACACATGGTTTTTGATGTTGATCTTTATATTGTTTTTTTTTACGATGAATTATAATAAAAACAAATGTAAAAAAAAAAATATTTCACCGGTAAAGTTAAAAAAATCGTGTGTTTTTGCAAGGATTTTTGAGTAACAGTTATAGATATTATTTAAACGCTAGATCGTTTTATTTGTCATTCATATCGATATTGCACATTTATTATATACGTTCACTAAGATTTCGTAAAATTCAAATTAAGTTTTCAGCCTTTATTTTGAACGTTGTATTCGTTTAAGCTATATATTTCTCGACAAAAACGAAACAATGTTCTAATAAATCTTACCAACTGATATTTGATATATTAATAAACTTTGAAGTTTAAAATGTGTAAGGAAAAAGGGGATGAGACCAATCTAAAAAAACTGAGAAGAATGCGGAAGAAGAGTGCTTTTCTTTCAGATTTTGTTCCCTCATATATCTCGTTCCGAACTTGTTTTATTTGTAAAATGTCTAGAATATTTTCTGCCTGTAATTTGTCTTTTTTCTGTGTAATTTCGGAAACGAGACAAATAAGGGAACAACATCTTACTGGCTAAGATTTCGTAAAATTCAAATTCAGTTTTCAGCATTTATTTTGAACGTTGTATTCGTTTAAGGTATATATTTCTCGACAAAAACGGAAACAATGTTCTAATTAATCTTACCAACTTTAAATTGACTTCTAGGATATGCGTGTGTGTTTGTCTGTTTTGACTGGATTATTTTCCATTAATAACGATCTTGTTTTGTGCTATATGAGCCTCACTGCCTGAGTGGCCTACATGTGATCATCTACGGTATTTTTTTTTCACTCTGGTCACTGCAAACTGGCTGGGTGCACTCGAATGTATCGGTATATGATAAAGCTGACAATTACATCATGAGAGTCAGTTTTTTTTCTCCTTGCACAAATATGGGGAAATATACCAACAAAAGAAACTATAGAAATATTCATTCAGAGGTCACTACGAGGTCTTCAACTTGTGGAAGCCACACCCATCAGCGAGCTTTGAATGGCCCCAACAAAAAATGAGTAAGCAATCCATGGTCACAGCATAATAAAATTCTAACGAGACAAAGACACATCAATGACCAATGATAATTCCAGGATAGACGCATTTATCATAATGAATTACGCACCACTGACCAATTACATCTGGGTCTGGCATTACAGCATTTAATTCGAACTCCTCGGTGCAACGAGATTATGTTATTGATGACTCCCCTTGATATTGAACAAGTTCACCTGTTTCTGTGTCATTTTGACGCACTGTGAACCCCAGGGACGCCACATCTTGTTTGAAATTTCTAGTATTTTTTTACTTAAGTGAACGTATATTATAAATGTGCAATATCGATATGAATGACAAATAAAACGATTTAGCGTTTAAATAATATCTAAAACTTTTACTCAAAAATCCTTGCAAAAACACACGATCTTTTTAACTTTACCGGTGAAATATTTTTTTTTTCACATTTGTTTTTATTATAATTCATCGTAAAAAAAACAATATGTTTTAAAGATCAACATCAAAAACCATGTGTCCAAACTCATACACAATTGTTTATTATATAATTAGCTCACATCTAATTGTCATTGTTTACCTGTTCGACGTTGATTGACAATCAACATGTATTAATCACCACGTGATTATCTTTGTAGTAGGCGCGTGCCGACACAAATGCAAATATCGTTGTTAATATTAAACTTTTTATTATAAAAATTGATCAAATAAGATTCTTTTAAACTGACAATTCATTTGCAACCTTCTTTGTGCACATAGGACGTCTCTATTATGTCCTTAGTGCACTTTTATTGTTCTTAGTGCACTAAGGAGGTCCTTTGCGGTATTTCTACACACCGGGAAAAATCCTTTGATTTATTTTTTTTACATAAGACTGTATAGGAGAAAAATGTTCACTTTAACGGTCCTGGTCTAAAAATTGGAATGAAATGAACTAGGGTAGGCATTTTTGGCACAAAAAATATGGTAGGTGGGGTAACCCTAAACAAACATAATTTTTTGAATTTGAAAATATATGTTCTGGATGACACTGGAAAATTTATATAAGTTTGACTCTACTAGTACCAATTTGCCTTAAAAATCAAAATGTGATATGGAAATTTACTGGGATTTAATTTTATCTGATAAGTCTCACCAAGTCCCTGTATCATGATAGCATTTTAATGAAACACATGTTGGATTTTGTGGACTTCACACCGAAACGTTTGGGACAAGTAGCGAGTGATAGCAATGGGGGTCTTAGATATGTGGACAAGTAATTAATTCTTAGAATATTGACAAACATAGCAAATCAATACATGCATATTAAACTAATTAATTTGCCTTAAAAAGCAAATAATGTTCATAATGTTCAAACTATTTAAGATTCGTCACATAAAGATTCAATATTAATCTGAGACGGATGTTAATATTAATTCAAGAATTAATGTATAATTTGTTTTATTTTTGACATACTTCATTAAAAAAGAAATTTTTGCAACTACTTTTACAATTTTCACTTTCAAAAAGAGACAACAGTCATACAATAGAAAAAAAAAGTTACCTCATTTTTAACAATTTTCTTGGATATAAGTCTTTCATCTTCAAACGTGTCTGGAAATGTTGTTCTTGCAAGTCTGGGTTTCTCAGTAAGAATATCTCCCCCAAAATGAAGCTTTCTCCAATTGACTTCTCTCTTTGGACGTAACGTACGTTGTGATGCCATATTGTCAACAGAATATGCCACTAACATGATATTGTAAAATTTATTTTTGACAATTTAGTGTAATGTCACAGTGGCATGCATAGTGCCATATAGATTTATCAACAGTATACCGGAACCAGGTGGACTTCTATGGCTAAAACATGCTGCTAAATTACACTTTGATGACACATCCAGCAAATTTAGATTAAAACATAAAAACTTCAAAAATTTATTACACGGTGTTTTATTTTTTTTATTTTTAAAAATTTGTGAATCTATGGCAATTTGAATAATAAATATTATTAATATATCTGATTTAAACCACGAAAAAAGAAATAATATACAAAACAAAACGACACAATAATTTATTTGATTAAATATTATAATATAATACTGACATGACTGTCGAATCCAAATTAGGGATTTTAATTAATATTACTTTATTACATATATCTGTAATCACCCAATTGTTTTTCTCATGTCTTTAAATATTATTTTATCAATACGAATGTACATAGACTAATTCTATATATATCTTTATTCTCATAAACCATGTATTTACAAAGGTATAGAGATACATAAATAAATAATGATAATTATATATAATGCAAACAGCAAGAAGAAAGAGAGGACAAATAAGAAACATTTTCTCGATACTACCCACCGTGTGGTACGAACTTCGAAATTTTTCTGTTATATCGACTTAGACGCCATAACCTGATTTTTGGAGCAAAATGGAACAGATTTTCAATTTTTTCTTAAATATGAAAAATACAATATTCGACAGATTGTTTTGTATACAATATGAATATATGCGGATTGAAATTTACAAGTTACGTTTAAAAAAAGTAATTTTAACGTGTAAATGCGTTTTCAGCTAGTTTAAGTTTTTTCACTGATCTATATATATAGTCGGACTCTCATTGCTTTAAAATCAAAATGGAACAGACAAAGAAATATTCTTTCATGAAATATTTTATACCGTTCGAAAGTTAAGAAATTGTAGTGTTCAAATATATGCAGATTGAAAATACTTACTTAATAATTACAGCGAACGATTATTTAATATTTAATATTTCATTATATAATCTATTATATTTTTATCGAGTGTGATAATGGTATCAATTAACGCATGCGCAGTATCGGTGCTGATAATAGTTGCGTATGAGGATCATTTGTGCCTTGTAGTACACTTTGTGTTAAGTCCTAAAAATAGCTTGTATATAGACGTAACCATTACGTACATGTAGATATATTGTCATCGGGATTGAGGAGGGTAAATTGCATAGCATTTGACATAAAATTTAATGACTTTATTAAATTATTTTTAAAGTGATTGCATCATGCACAAAAAATAAATATAGATAAATTAATACTATAAATAATTACATTCGAACTAATTGATACTGAGTTGAGGATTAATTATAATTATAATTATAAATAAAAGAAAGAGTAAAACATAAATTGAACGTAATTGAGAAGTGTAAGAATAAATCAGACAGTACATCTCTTCTGGCACACGATCTTAAAATACGACTTGATTCCGAAGCTAGTCGTATAACTAATATTACAGACTCTCGTGTAAATGGTATATGCAGTCTAAAAACTCGTGTTCAAGTAATCGGTGAATGTCTTAAAGATATGGAATCGACCGTCGAAGAAATCCCAAGTAAAGTGAAGTCGTGCTTAGCATCGATAACTGAAATCCGTAAACGTATGAATGTCATAGAAAAGAACTGTAATCAAATAAACACTCCTGCTACAAAGTCATACGCCATGGCTATTTCCGAAGTACCACGGAAAGAGAACACGGTCCTGTCGGGTGAACCACATCCACAACTAGTAAAGTCTACACAATCATCTCTATCAAATCCAAATTTTATTTTTGAAAATCCTACTAGTATTATAGCACCATCAAAGAATATTGAAACTGTCACAAATCACACTGACCACTACATAATAAACACCACTGAAACTACAACTTGCAACGAGACTAGTGATGCTAGGACAACTATTCCTGTACACTTTCCTAGATCAATGTGTAATCCAACTTCAATCGACTTCAAAGGGGTTGTGAAGAAAACAAGACGAATTAGTAGATTCTATATTGGTGGTATTGATAAGTCATGTTCATCCGAAGAGTCGATGCGCAAGTTTCTCTTGGATCGGAATATACATGTAACATATTTACGATATTTTTATCGTCCATCAAGAGGAACTGCGGCTGCTCAATTAAATGTCAATATGGACGACGAACATCTATTGAAACGACAAAACTTTTGGCCGGAAGGAATTTTCATGAAGCCGTGGTTACCATGGGAACAATTTATTAATGAACATGCCATTGAACAAAAACATGGACGGTACTAAACCTCAACTCACGTTAATGTGTTGGAACTGTAGAGGTATATTTTCCTGTATACCTTACTTATCGGAGTGTTTAAGGGAGACAAACGTATCAATTTGTGCTTTGTCAGAACATTGGTTGAGAACATTTCAATTACACGTTCTCGATACGATTGACGATAATTATGTATCCATTGGAAAGGGTTCAGATGAAGGCAACCCAACAGCAATAACGTGTAATTATCGGTCCGGAGTAGCCTTTCTTATCTCTAAAGACATGTATCCGTTTGTGTCTATTATAGAAGTTGACAGCAAAAGGATTACTGGCATTGAATTGTCCATACCTGGTTGTGAAAGCTACATATGTACTTTATATTCTCGGTATACCTACCTGCAATAACACAATCTAGTGATTCTTTTAGAGACCACATTGATCTTCTTTCAGAATTAGTATCTGTTTATAATGAAATTGGAACAGTTATTTTAATGGGTGACTTTAACTCCAAAATTGGTGGCCCAAGATACCAAGTTACAAACAATGTCAGAGCAAAGATGTGTAGTTCTTTAATAGGTGAACGTAACCTTTTCTCAGTTAATATGGAACTATTCTGTAAAGGCCCAATCGTCACTTTCCAATCCTACGATGGTGGACCTTCAACATGTATTGATAATATTTTAATGAACAATGCGAAGAAGCATACAGTTATTCATGCTGAAGTGTTGGATAGCCACTCTTTTACACAATTTGATCACCATCCCGTACTCTGCACTCTAATACTAGAATCTGTTATCCCGACATGGCCTGTTAACAATTATGAACAGTCGGTTTCATGGGACAAAGCACGCAGAACACATACAACATTAGATTATTCTTATGCTGTATCACAGAACTTATGGACATTAGAATTTCCACAAGTTAATGACACCGATGCAATAGAAATATATTACTCTAAAATTGTTGATGCGATTAAAAAGGCAGAGAACGATACATTTCCTTATAAAAAATTCAAGCGCCATGTGAAACCATATTGGAATGATAATCTGACAAGTCTCCGTGATTCTATGCGCACCCATCGTATTAACTGGATTAATAACTGCCATTGTTATAACCAAACCTGTCCTTATTTTCAACGCTACAAGTCGACAAAAAAAGTGTTTCGTGAATTCTTAAGGAAAGCATTGGATGAATATGAAAGTTCATTAGCGAAACAAATTGAGGAAGATATTGACTATGATCAGAAGTCCGTATGGTCTATAATAAATAAACGTAAGAAAAAACCTTCTATTTGTAACATATTAAAGAAAGGGGATAGTGTTTTTACCGATCCAAATGATGTCAGCAATATATGGTATGACCATTTTCGGAACGTATTGTCGCCGTCTACATACAGTGATCAAGGCCATCAGGATGAAATATCTGAACGGGTTTCTACTATTCGAACACTAGTAAAAGAAGGAAGTTACGACGATGAAATGGTAATCAAGCTATCAGATGTGAGTGAAATTTGTACACACCTTAAAAACAACAAAGCTGGCGGTCACGACAATATTTCATATGAACATATAAAATATGGCGGGAAATTACTTATCAAACACTTATGCTATCTGTTTAACTTATCACTACAATTTGCGTATATTCCGAATGATTGGAAGAAAAGCATCATCATTTTACTATACAAAGGTGATCATAAACCAAGAACTGACACAAACTCATATCGAGGTATTTCTCTTGTGCCAAGCATAACCAAAATTTTCGAAAAAATACTAGACTTACTTCTAACCTCTATACGAAAAGACTTTCCTAACGTTCAACAAGTTGCTTACCAAAAACTTTCATCTAGTATGAATGCATCATTCAATCTTCAGGAAGTAATAATACATCATGTCGAGAAAAAAAAACGGAACAATAATAACAATCCTACTTGACAGCACGAAAGCGTTTGATACTGTTCATCATGACGGTCTTCGTATCAAATTGTTCGATTATGGTGCAGCTGGAAAGCCTTGGCTACTGTTCGACAACATGTATAATAACTTAAGTTCTTATGTAACGGAATATTATCAAAGTGGTTTAAACTGAATCGTGGTGAGCGACAAGGAAGCGCATTGTCAGCAAAATTGTATCTCATATTCATTAATGACTTAATAAACGACGTTGCATTATGCAACAAAGGTGCCTACTTGTACGACTTAAATGCAAGCTCACCTGTACAAGCAGATGATATTTCTATAATCGCAACTAACCGTGAATCTGCTCAAGAAATGGTCGCAATATGCGAACGTTACAGCAAAGCATGGAGTTTCTCGTTTTCACCAGGAAAAAGTAAGTTATTGCAGTTTGGAAAACATTCTATAGGACAAAATGTTATTTTGTATAATGAACCTATTACCCAAGTATCCAGTGCTAAACACGTCGGTATTGTATTGGACACATCATTAAAGACTATGGAACGTACATTGAATGCTTGTAGATCACTCAGAGGTACTGTAATGTCCATGTTACGTACTGGTGTTCATCCAGCGGTCTTAAACCCCCTCGTATGTGCAAAAATAATTCGTCAAGTTTGCTACCCCAAGGTCTTATATGGATGTGAGTTATGGGGTGAACTAAGTAAGACAGAAATGATCATGTTAGAACGGACCCATTGTTACATATATAAAACTATTCAAAGACTTCCAAAACTTACTAGAAGTGATATGTGTCTATCAATAATCGGATGGTACACAATCAATGCATTCATTAGTGAAAGAAAACTTCTATTCTTTGGGAGAATCTGTAATTTACCACAGACAGCCATATCATTTCGTATTCTAATACGAAGACTTTTTGTTATAAAACATTCAGCAAATAACCACAAAACACTTGGATTTACAAATGACTGTGTGAAACTTTTTCAAAAATATAATTTTATGGAATTTGTAGACGTATTTCTAACGAATGGGACATTTCCTTCGATGCGGACTTGGAAACATTTAGTTTATGATACCATTCGTAAGTACGAACTTAGTGAGTGGATACAACGACTTAATGTGTGTGTGTGTGTGTGTGTGTGTTTTCTTGTTTTTGTTTTTGTTTTTTTCATTCCTTTATAAACTGCATTTGTTTTAATTGTAACATTGTCATTTGATATATTGTTTGTGCAACTTTACTCTCCTAATGGAGGCAAATAAAGAATATATATATATAAGTCAGTTACCTGTGTTATA
>MJUT01056308.1:386506-397634 GCA_002080005.1 Gigantidas platifrons
TAAACGTGAAATAAAGTATTAAAAAGACAAAAATGTGATAGAAACGTGATTTCTATAAAATATTTATATATTTTTTTGCAATGACTGGCTATATCAGACAAGCGACGGAAATTTATATTAGTCAAAAACGTGTTTTGAATCGTGCATTCTTGAATGTGTAAAAACACGAGGTTCGGTTTGTTTACATTTTTCGGCCAATGAAAAAGCTGACAGAAATCTATATTAAGACATGAATTCGATAATACAGGAGTGATATAGCATCATCAACCAATAAAAAATGTTCTCTCAATTGGAAATTCCGTCACCCCCAACAGAAATCATTCCTGAAAGATAATTCGACGAGGCATGTTTTGTTTACAATTTTCGCCTTGTTTTAGTGTAAAATTTGCCCATTTTGGTGAACATTTCTTCCTTAAAACACCAATGCCGTATGTATGTCTGCCTTTTGTTAGATTTATTAATATCTTTACATTTTAACCGAAAGTTTACAAGAAAACTGCATTGTTGATCATTATTTTCATCAGTTAATTAGGACCCCCATTTTTTCTCCATCTCAATACAATTTGTTTAGACTCCTTTCCCAATCTGAGTTTGAACAGGTGTCTGCAAGTCAGTATGAAACACATACTTCAGCTCAAAATACATGCTAAAATTTACAAGCAAAAAATATGTGAGAAAAATTAACACCATTAAAATATATACTACATAGTGTTGATGTATGGATGGACAAAAATCTTGGTAAATGCTGGGACTATTAAATAGTCCCAGGTAAATGTAATAAAAAAATCCCTAAATAATCAACCAAAACCATATTTTATTCAAAATTTATTGTGAAGTCATTTCTAGATAGATTTTTACAAATTTTACACCTAAACATTCTGAATTGTCTATATTTTGTTTGTTTATTTACTCATTATCTTTATATTGGTTTTTATTTGTTGTGTTTAAATTATGTACAAATACAAATCACTCATAAGAACATAATGAGTAAATAAACAAACAAAATACATTTGTTGTATAGACAATTCCAAATGTTTTGGTGTAAAATTTGTAAAAAAAAATCTATCCTGGCCCCTCACCACAAAACATGAGAATTTACTTTAGTCTGAGAATATCCTCAAATAAGGAAATACTCAAATTTGATTGGCTGAGTTCCTTATTTTAGAATATTCTCAGACTTAAGTGAATTCTCAAGTTTTGTGGCAATGGGGCCAGAAATGGCTTGTAGAGGTCTGATGATTCTCTAAATGAACTTTCATAAACTGATTACTACTTAACCAAATGTTTATATCACACTTCATTTGACAACTGAACCATGCAGGATTCCCCCTCCCCTGCCCATAAGAATTAAATGGTTGCTCCCTAAGGGTGGTTCTTGATATTCGTTCCTACATGTAGTTTAGGGATGATGTAGGCACTTGTTTATTTTAACTTAGATGTAACATATAGGAGCAGAACTTGATTTCACAGGTACTAAATTTATGCAGCAGCCAAGTAACAAAGCATAAAACAATGTCTCATTCACAGATCTGACTTTTTTCCATTTTCATCTTTGATTTTTTGGGTTTGTTGTTTTTTTTTGTTGTTTCTTTGAATATTGAGCTTTAAATTTCTCTTATTTTAACATTTAAACTCAGTGATTTGAGTGAATTTGTTAATTTTAATTGGTTGCTATCTCTCAGTCTGGTGATACTTTTTTTTTCATCTCAATTTCTGTTAAATTACCAGTAATAATTCATTGTACTTAGGATTTTTTCAACTTTCATATAATTTATGAACTTTTTACTCTGTTAATTGTTTATGTGTACGGTCATCTGTCAAACGTATTGTAAAATGTAAAAAAAAATCCCTATATAATCAACCAAAACCATGTTTTTTTCAAAAAATTATCGTGAAATCATTTCTGGATAGATTTTGACAAATTTTACACCAAAACATTTGGAATTGTATATATTTTGTTTGTGTATTTGCTCATTATCTTTATATGAGTGGTTTTTATTTGTGCATATTATTTTCATGATTGTTAATTTTTAGGATTTATTTTTAGTTGAAATACATAGGAAAATCAAAGTCAATTTTTATTTGTTGTGTTTAAAGTATGTACAAATAAAAATAACTCATAACAACATAATGAGTAAATAAGCAATCAAAATATTGACAATTCCGAATGTTTTGGTGTAAAATTTGTTAAAATCTATTCAGAAATGACTTCACAATAATTTTTTGAAAAAATATGGTTTTGGTTGATGTAGTTCTAAATTTATTTTTAGAATTACGAAAATTCATACGGAGTTATCTTTCTTGACTGACAATTTTTCTGAATCTGAATAATTTTCGGCACTAAAAGCTGACAGAAACTCTTATTAATGAATAAAAACGTATACCAGAGAAACATTTCGTTAAATAAATATATAACCTAGCGCAGTGTGAAGTTTGGGAATGTCACTCTACTGCAAACTTAATATATTTGCATTTTATTTCAATGCGATGGTACGGAGTTATCTGTCTTGACTGACAATTTTTCGGCACTAAAAGCTGACAGAATTTTTTATTAATGAATAAAAACGTGTACCAGAGAAATATTTCGTTAAATAAATATATAACGTAGGGCAGTGTGAAGTTTGGGAATGTCACTCTACTGCAAACTTAATATATTTGCATTTTATTCCAATGCGATGGCGACATTCTATCGAGGGGGTCACCCTATAAATCATCAAAATTTTAATAATAATCTCCCGTTTTAACTCAAATCTAATAAACAAATCGTGGAAGTAATTATTGCTGAAAAGAAAACAATATAAGACGTTTAGATATTTTCTACGGTATAAATAAACGAGGTCTTTGTTCTACAATTTTCATGACCGACGAAAATGTCCACATTTTCAAATTCGAATCACGTGACCCGTGGTTTTACCAGCGACGCCATTAATGAGTTTGCTTTTCGACTGAAAACATTCCTAGTAAAGAAATAAAAGGAAACAAAAACATCCCATGGATTAGAAGGAAAGAAAAGAAAATGATCAAGAAAAACATCCCATGGATTAGAAGGAAAGAAAAGAAAATGATCAAGAAAAAACAGAGGCTCTATAAGCAAACAAAGAAACACAATAAATGGACAAACTATAGGGCGTACCAAAAAGAATGCAAACGCCACCTAAGGAAAGCAGAGTCTGACTACATAAATAAAAACATCATAGAAGGGCTTGAAAACAACAGCACAAAACCCTTCTGGCGCTACATCAAATCAAAACGGCAAGACTCCTGTGGCATAGCGCCACTAAAAAAGGGGACACAACTAATCATTGATAGCAAAGGAAAGGCAAATCTTCTCATCCAACAATTCAAGTCAATATTTACCCAAACAACTGACACAACCTTACCATCAACCCGTCAAAATCATCTGAGCCTGATAATATACCTAATAGAATACTCAAAGAATGTGCTGTCCAACTAGCACCTATATTACAAAAAATCTTCAGTATCAATCGACACAAGAGACCTACCAATAGACTGGAGAGATGGCAACATATCCAGCATATTTAAAAATGGAGATAAATATTTACCAGAAAACTATAGGCCTGTATCGTTAACTTCTGTTCCATGTAAATTATTAGAACATATAATATGCAGACATCTCATAAAACATCTAGAAACAAATAAGATACTTACTAACTTAAATAATGGATTCAGATCAGGCTACTCATGCGAATCACAAATACTAACAACAATAAACGACTTTCTAAAAGAACACGACAAAGGCCACCAAGTTGACGTTGCCATCCTAGACTTCTCCAAAGCTTTTGATACAGTCCCCCATAATAAACTACTACACAAACTAGATCAGTATGGAATTAAAGGTAGCATCCACACATGGCTACGAAACGTCTTAACAACACGAACAATGAGAACAATTGTCGAAGGGGAAACAACAGTAGACTCAGGGGTACCCACAAGGAATCGTATTAGGACCGCTAATGTTTCTATGCCATATAAATGACCTCCCCGATAGTGTCACCTCATCCGTCCGTCTATTTGCCGATGATTGTCTTCTTTATCGTACCATCAAACAAGAAGACGATCACCAAGCTCTACAGAAAGTCAGAAAGATCTAAAGAACTTAGAGGAATGGGCAAATATATATATAAATGGGGTATGCGATTCAACGCTAAGAAATGCTACACCTTATCAATCAACAAAAGTTCAACAAGAATCTATGAACTAAATAACCACATCCTTCAAGAAGTAAGCGATAACTCATACCTCGGTTTATAAATTTCAAACGACCTCAAATGGAGCATACATACAAACAACGTATGCAAGAAAGCTAAAGCTACCCTCGGCTTTCTAAGGAGAAACCTAAGAAACGTCCCAGAGAATTGTAGAAAAACACCCTACATATCCCTAGTTCGATCAGTCATGGAGTATGAAGCAACGATCTTGAACCCATATCTCAAGGGGGACATTGACAAATTAGAAAAGATACAAAACCGAGCTATACGCTTCATCAAAAGGGATTATAGAAGCAGAGAAAGGGGGTGTATAACGAAAATGTGCAAAGAACTAGAGCTAGAAACACTGGAAGAAACACGACAAAGCCTCCGTCTCATTTTAATGTACAAGGTGGCTGAGGGGTTGGTGCCGGCTCTACCAACCGACGCTTTTGTCACATTTAGCAGGCGTAAAAGGCAAATAAAACCAAAGACATTTGGGGATTGTGTAACCATCAACACAGTCGAAAAACACAAAACTAACAACTCAAAGTGCTTAAACATCCCAAATAATAGGACAGCTCAATACTAGAACAGCTTCTTCGTGGACACCGTCATACGTTGGAACAATCTACCAGACACAGCTGCATGCGCAAAGTCCCTTGAGGCATTCAAGACCGCCCTAGCGGACCAGCGCCAATAAATTCCGGGCACCTCTCTCTACCGTTGTATAAAAGCCGTTTTCCGGGAACTACAACGTATTCAATACAGATACAGAGAGATCAATTAACGTATGCGCAGTATCGGTGCTGATAATAGTTGCGTATGTACGAACATGCCCATATCTTGTATGTCGATCATAATTCGTACGAACACACCCTTATCTTGTATGTCGATCATAATTCGTACGAGCACGCCCTTATTTTTGTATGTAGGTCATAATTCGCATGAACACACCCTTATCTTGGATGTCGATCATAATTAGTACGAACACATCCTTATATTGTATGTCGATCATAACTCGTACAAATACACCCTGATGTTGTATGTCGATCATAATTCGTACGAACACACCCTTATGATGTATGTCAGTAATACTTCGTACAAACACATCTTTATCTTGTATGTCGATTATAATTCGTACGAACACATCCTTAACTTGTATGTCGATCATAATTCGTACGAACACACTTTTAAGTAGTATGTCAATCATTATTAGTACGAACACCTTTTTATTTTGTATGCCGATCATAATTCGTACCAATACACCCTTACGATGTACATATATGTCGGTCATTATTCGTACGAACACGTCCATATCGTGTATGTCGGTCATAATTCGTACGAACACGCCCTTTTCTTGTACGTCGATCATAATTTGTACGAACACACCCTTATATTTTATGCCGATCATAATTCGTACGAACACACCCTTATCTTGTATGTCGGTCATTATTCGTACGAACGCATCCTTATCTATATGTCGATCATAATTCGGTTATGACAAAATGAATAAATACCCCCTTATCTTGTATTAGGAGATAATCATGTTTGGGGAACTTATATTAACACCTCTTATCTTGTATATTTTGAGATACTAACACACTTTTATATTGTATACTTGAGATATTAACACACTATTATATTGTATACTTGAGATACTAACACACTTTTATCTTGTATACTTGAGATACTGCAAAGAACAAACCAATATATTCGGAACGCCTCTAATTACCGGAAGTGACGAGACAAATATATTTAGACAGCAGTCACCCACCAGAATTCGAACTGGCAAGACGTACATTGTACAATTGCCATCATTGACAACAGTTCCCGGTGACCAAACACCTGGAATATACTATTCAGGTATAAACACACTATTATTTATTACAATACTAACACATTTTTATCTTGTATACTTGAGATACTAGCACACATTTATCTTGTATACTTGAGATACTAACACACTTTTATCTTGCATACTTGAGATACTAACACACTTTTATCTTGCATACTTGAGATACTAACACACTTTTATCTTGTATACTTGAGATGCTAACACACATTTATCTTGTATACTTGAGATACTAACACACTTTTATCTTGCATACTTGAGATACTAACACACTTTCATCTTGCATACTTGAGATACTAACACACTTTTATCTTGTATACTTGAGATACTAACACACTTTTATCTTGTATACTTGAGATACTAACACACTTTTATCTTGTATACTTGAGATACTAACACACTTTTATCTTGTACGGTACCTGTAAAATGCGAAATGAAACGCGGAACGAAATTCACTGAAACGAAACGAAATTTACCGAAACGAAACGAAATAAATCGAAACGAAATTGACCGAAACGAAACGAAACGGAATAATACAAAATGAAATAAAACCTATTTTAACGAAACAATTTTTTGGGGAAAGACAAGACAAAAATTAAATGAAAAAAATAGAGAAAGTATCATTTAAACGTAGGAAAAGATAGTTCATTGTTTTTCATCTAGCAATGACGAAATGATTGATTCATCGATTGTTGACTGCTAAACACCACTGTGGCACATCAGTGATATTCCAGCTGTACTGTCCCGAATGACGAAATGAAAATGACTGTTAATTATGTGGGGGATAACTTCCTATATACATGTTGATGTTCTGACAATCAGGGTCCTATTTTTGATTATCTGTCTGGGACATGTCTGGCATATGGGGTATACTTTTCGTCACAACTGTCTGAAAAGGGGTATAGGTTTTTGTTTGGATTATTCTTCAAAATTGGGCCTTATAGAGGCTTTAGTTAGACAACAGTCTGAGATGGCGTCTAAAATTGGCATCATAATCAGTCTGTAAAGGGGTCGGGGTTCAGCGGCCTCGAAAGAACCACCCNCCCCCCCCCCCCTCCCCACACACACCATTTTGTGTAAGACTTAGGGACCGACCATTTAACTTGAAGGGGGAGGCAATGGCATTTTTTCTACCAAATTTTCCGATTCTGAAGATTGAAAGAAAAAAGTAATTAATTAAAAGTAATTAATTTTTTATTAATTTGGCTGGGTATATGTTAGAAACAAATATAACTTGCAATTTCACGCTGGTTAGGTTTTCAGTTCATATAGACGTAAAATTCCCCAAGTATTGTGTCTGAACTTTATTCTTTTTTACTTCTTGCCAACATTAAGGGGGAGGGGGCGCTCGAACTCCTCGCAGCCCCTTCCTATGTGCATGTCCCCTCCCCTCTTCAAGTTATATGATCGGTCCCTAAGTCTTAAAAAAGAAATTTAACATGTAAATCGAAGCACATTTTCAACATGAAGCGCTACCGCGCTTCATTGAAAATGTACTTCGGTCAACTCTTTCATACCCAAAGATACTTCAAAAGAATGCATTCAATTCTTAAATAATTACATTATACTTCCGTTTTTCATTGAAATGTTACAATATGATTGTTTATGAAGTGGTCACATGATTATAAAAGAGATGTTTCACATCCTAATGAAACTCAAACCCGAACTTGCACGTGCCTCCATGACGACGTCAGATGTAAACAATCAGTGGCGTAATAATTTCCAACAGCAAATAATCTGACATAAATAAAATTCACAACGAAAAATTCAACTATATTAAATTTTGGTGTGATTTAAATATGTGCATTCAATTTTTAAATGAATATATGTTGTTTATCTCATCGTTAGCAAGGGGTAAACTTTAAGAAAACAACGAAAAAAAAATCACAGGCAAAAACTGAAAAAATTACATGTAATAAATAATTGAATAATTAAACAACAACGGTAATTTTGCAATTATTTGGAAGCGGCACTATTAATCATTCTCCAGTAACAGTACCTTACAAAATGGTGAGGTACGTGTTCTTCTGGGGCCGCTGAACCCCGACCCCTTTACAGACTGATTATGATGCCAATTTTAGACCTCATCTCAGACTGTTGTCTAACTACATTTGGTCTATCTTTAGAGATCATAATTAAAGTCATAATGAGACCGGAAGTAGACCTGTGGTATGAAGAAATAGAATCGTTCTTTATTATGACAAATTCTCTTTTATTTATTTTTATTTCCTTTAAAAAACATAGTAAATATAATCTTCTAACGGAAACCCATGATTTCACTGAATTGAAGTAGAATAATCATTTATTATTTACATTTTATTCATCAAATGAACTCTCCGTTCTCGTGCTATTTTCTCGATCTCGGGATTTCATTCCCGGGATTACGTTCCAAGATGTTTAATGTTTTGAGGAAAGAAATAAAAATGTGTTTTTTTTTAATTCTGAGGGGAATCCCAGACAGTACCTGAATTTTTTTTTTTAAATAGGCGATATAAAAACGTAATTTCACCTGTACATCTGATCTGACTAGTTTTACCTGTAAAACGACACACTTGATTACAAGATACCTACTGTTGTTTTATTGCCCCCAATAAATAGGTGTTCTGATTAGATAATTGAATTCAGACAGGTGTCGGACCAGTCGGATATACTGTCCGATTGGGACATTTATAGAAATATGACTCTACCTGTACTGTAAATTCTCTTTAAGCCCCAATTTTTGAAGAATAATCCAAGCAAAGACTTATACCCCTTTTCAGACAGTTGTGACAAAAAGTATGCCCCATGCCAGACATGTGTCAGACAGAAAATCAAAAATTGGACCCAGATTGTCATCTCACCATGTATATATAGGAAGTTATCCCCCCACGTAACAGTCGTTTTCATTTCGTCATTCGGCACAGTATAGCTGGAATATCACTGATGTGGCGCTTAGCAGTAAACAATAGATGAATCAATCATTTCGTCATTGCTAGATGAAGAACGATTTTTTTTTATATAACCTGGAAAACAATGAACTATCTTTTCCTACGCTTAAATGATACTTTCTCTATTTTTTTCATTTAATTTTTGTCTTTCCCCAAGAAATTGTTTCGTTAAAATAGGTTTTATTTCATTTTGTCTTATTCCGTTTCGTTTCGTTTCAGTCAATTTCGTTTCGATTTATTCCGTTTCGTCTCGATTTCGTTTCGTTTCGGTAAATTTCGTTTCGTTTCGGTGAATTTCGTTTCGTTCCATTTCGCATGTTTCGTTTTGCGTTTCATTTCGCATTTTACAGGTACCCTTATCTTGTATACTTGAAATACTAACACACTTTTATCTTGTATACTTGAAATAATCATGAACTTAATTATTCTTACCTCGTATCTAGAAATAATTGTGTATGCCAGCATAAATGGAATTGATGTTGCTGATATAGCATGTGTGGATGGCATTGCAAATTCTGTTTCAAAATTTGTCTCTAATCTTACAACCGGTGGGGAAGTTGGGCGTGGCCACATTAGGTAATCCTTAGTAGCTTGTCCTGTGTACATGGATAAACACCAAACCACACCTGCTTGACGAAATACAACAGAATCTATATTCCATGCTACGTAAGGGAAAAACAGTAAAAAAAACACTTCATTTCCCAGAGAAGATGCAAATGTCAAAACGTAAAATAACACTTTTTGGAATACAGTAAGATGTGGCCATATTCTGTCAATTTCTGGTCTTGGCGTCCTAACTGATGTCCTTTCTAAATCTCCATGAACAGTCCCTACATTATTATTATTTATTAACGGCACACATTCTTGAAATCCTTTCCTTTTATGTAATTCTGTGTCGCTCTCCTTATTAGCTGACACGTCTTTTATAGTAGGATTATTAACTCTGTTGTCAGAATAATACGAAATGCCACACAAACGTTGAAATTTAGCGGTATATTCGGGATTTGACAAGGAAGCTATTTTGTCTAAAACACCCATGTTTTTACTCTATTTACAAACTTCCGGTTTTTATGTTTGGATTGTTCATCGATTTTTGACCTTAATTTTAAATGATGGTTGGATATAGTTACTTTAATGAATTTGTACGTGATGTTTAATATTTATATTTGTTTACACAAACAACAACTCATCTTTCGAAGGTCAAAGTCCAACACTGATTACCACAGTGTGGGAACGGAAATATATAATTGTTGACAATTGTGGGTCGGCTGGAATATAGCCAAGTACCTATACACAACAAACCAGCAAATATGCAAAAATAACGGAAATGGCAAAGAATCGGGAGAAAACTTTTTCAATAACAGTTAATCGATGAACTAATAATCCAGAGGATCTCCTAACAAGCTTAAGATTTTTGTAAATTCCATCAAAGAAGCTTTTTCAAGCTGAAAAATCAATGACGATTAAATTAAACTATGAGCGTGTTAAATTAACTTTATTACGAAAACTAGAGAGGAAAATTCTACAAGTTTGATCTGTATAGGTATTTGCCTAAATTCCAGATTTGACCTCACAATTATTGACCTTTTGGTGTCAAACCAGTCATTCAACCAATCGGACAAAAGTAGTCCCTTTAAAAAAAAGTTCCTTTCACTTTGTTGTATTGTGACAAATACTGAATGGAATGGAATAATTAAAATTGATAATTGAAGTTAAATATATAAGGATTATTTTGAGCCCAAATTTGATGCATTTAGTTGTATTTTAATACCTCTATGGAGGATTTGATGCATGACCTATATATATTGAATTTCCCGGGGATGACTGACTGAGCTATTTTTAGAGTAGGTGTTTTCCATATCCTGGCATTTCACTGCAAGGCTTTAAACATGCCCTGATATTTTGACAAAACGTAGAGGAATCATGTACGTTTCAGAAAATATATGGTCTTAGAAAGGTTAAACTTAAGATAAAATAGCCAGTCAGGTGCGAAAAAACTCAAATTTAGTAGAAAATGTAAAAGAAATTAATTATAGGTTTCACACCTTTTAACTTTTTAAGGCAAAAAACGTCAAATTGAACTTTTGTTGCTATCATGGTCAAATTAGCCTAAAAATGTCACAACAGACACAGAGTGA
>MJUT01056336.1:48799-65622 GCA_002080005.1 Gigantidas platifrons
GTGTACCCTGTAAAGCTAGTTTCCCTGGATTGTCCATTTCTTTGTATTGTGTACCCTGTAAAGCTAGTTTCCCTGGATTGTCCATTTCTTTGTACTGTGTACCCTGTAAAGCTAGTTTCCCTGGATTGCCCATTTCTTTGTATTGTGTACCTTGTAAAGCTAGTTTCCCTGGATTGTCCATTTCTGATTTGCCCCTTCGGTATTCTGTAATTTATTTTAAACATGAGTACAAAATTTCCAGGTCATGATATGTATTGTATTGTTTTATTTATCAATTGTAATTGATAATTCAAGTTTCAAAACCACAGATAGAGAACCCCCTTGAAGAAATGCCTTCTAGCATAACAGATTGACAAAGAAGGTTAAATATTTTTTTGATTGTTCGAGTTAAAACATATAAACCTACCGTTTCATCATATTCATTTTATTATCCATATTTTTACATGTATCATCCAACAAGTCCTTCTCCCTATTCATTGCAGCAACCCTATCCTCTAACGATTGTTTATCTAATGTCAATCTCTCTACTTCCTGTCTGTCACGCTCCAACGCTTGTCGTAACCTGTCAACTTCTGCTGATTTTCTGCTCGTCTCAGAATTTAACAGCTCCAATTCTGATTTTTCCTGTATATACAGACAGAAATATCAATGACATAATAAATACATGTGATTGTTGGCATTCTGTTCAATTTTAGTGCCCTATGAATTGGAGCCTATAGACTCTTATGTTTTCTTTTGCTCAAACTTTAATCTATATGTTATCACAATGGTTGTTTTTTTAATATGCTCTTTTTAGACCCTTAAACTGAGTGTTTAACCTCATTTGCATCTGAATCTCTTCCTCAAAGAGATAATGTCAGCCAGATTTGGTTCCTTTCTGAAAAAAAAACTAGAGGGACTGTGAGCAAAGCTTTCACAATAATATCCACCATCCACTTTGTATTGTTTAACAAACAAACTTTTAATGAAATGAAAGCACCAAAGGTGATGTTAAACGATCGAACATGCTTGCATGTAGATTTTTTGTATGCTATTCACAATTGCAAAATATCAGTATACTTCTAGAAAAAGATGTCAAACTTTGAAATAGTAAATTGAGAGCAAACTCCAGAGACATCAATATGTTATTCACATATAGGGGGAACTACTAATATAATTAGTGAATAGTGCCAAAAATGGAAAGAACAGTTGGTGTAGGAGCTACTACTATAACATGCAACAACCCAGTTTTACATTCTATTACATTATTATTTTATTTCCCATCAACTGTTTACCAGACACTACATCTGTTTTGAAGGGGCAAGCAAATCAATGTGACAGTCAAAGTGAAATATAGTGCATTTGTGGGTTTAATTTTATACCTTGGAAAAGGGAAATATTTTTCTATATGGGGTCTTTTTCGCGGAAGGGGAATGTGACTCTTGAAAAAATTTACAACACTTATTAATAGATCTGACGATGAACTTTTATCCAATGATATACATTGTATATATATATATAGCCTTCCGAAGACAACATCAGTGTCCTTTCCATCTTTATCTTTTTTGTTTTGAAGCCAACATCAACATTCAGTTCCCGGGATTCCCTCATCCATTTACGGACACCTACTGGAGTATTATACAGGTTTTTTTTTTCATTATTTGTGTCCAAGTTTGTTTGCCGGTTGCCCTACATCGATACTTTCATTTCATGCTTATTTTTAGGTGGAACATACTTTAAAAGAATGTATTGTTGACATAAATACGTCAGCAGTGAGTCAAGGTTAACAGGTCAAAACCTCTTTGGGATTTTCTAGACTTTTCATTAGATAGTACGTCAAACATTAGAACATGTGTTGTCTAAAGCACTGGTTCCCAATCCTGAACAAAACTACGATGGTCGAGAACTAACGACACTGACAAACCAGTTGAATTGTAACCCCAGCAGCGTAGGATATAAATAGACTATATGTTTTAAAATTTATTCTAAAATTAAAAACAGAAAACACACATTTCGGAACAGGACAAAAGTAGAAAGGTACAATTTTTGTACACTTGCTGAAATATCCATACGCATTTTTTGTTGTACGAAAATCAGTCTCTTACATAGTAAACCAGTGTTCTAGCTAGGATTTCAAAAGGGTAGGGTTCTACTTCTGAAAAGGACACTTTTATGCGTAAACGTTGGCTGAAAAGGGGCACTTTAATGCGCAGAGCTTCTATAGCTAGCGAGTCAATATGGTCAGTACTTGATTCGTGCTCTTTAATTTTATCTAGTCTAAGTGACACACATCCTGTTGTAGCCCATACATTTTTCATATTGTGTCTGGTACACAAGAAACACTTCATACTATTTTCAACACACTCAAGCCATGGTCGATTTAACTTCCAATTGTTATGAAAGCCCACTTTGTGACCACTATGTCTTTTTCTAGGAGTGTCAGGGGGGGGGGGTCTGAATCAGTTACTTTTCTATTTAATGGGTTAATCTGTGGTTCATTTACTTAAAAAAATAAAGATTGTTGCCTAGAAAATTATGCATTTCAATCAAAAGAAGAACAAAATTTGATATAATTGATCTTAAATTTTTTTTATACCAATGTTGTAAAATTTTTCAAAATATATGTATTGTAATGGATGTCTATTTACGCATGTGTGTTATTACTACAGGTAATGTATAGAACTGGTTGTTGCTAAATATTGTCTTTGTTTCAGTTTAAGTAGACAGGTTTTTATTTCAGATTAAACTTAAGTGGTTTTATTGTGTTTTGATAATAAAATAATGTAAATGGCATATTAGATTTTGTTAATTTTGGTTTGTTTCAAGTAAAAATGTATAACAAAGGGAAATAACTCATTTTTTATATCGACTTACGAAGTTGAAAAATACGATGTCAAACTTTTGTTTTCCTTTGCCACTTCCTTTCAAACGTCTTTTCCGGGAAGGCATTGTGAATGATATGAATTTCAAAGTTCGAATTTTTATAATTACCGTGAAATCTAATCAGAAAATCGATCGATATACGTTACATTAGTTAATGTTCTAAATTTAACTTTGACATATTCAAATTAGATAGGGGGCACTACAATGTAAACATGAAACAGTTGTTCGAAACGTGAACCAAACTGGCAACATATAAGCAACAAAAAATGAACACATATAAAAAGGGCACTTGTGTTTACGAAAAAGACATCCACGTTAGTCACAAAGGGCATGCGTTACTCGGACAAGGGCGTGCGCTGCAAACACAATATCAATTTCTAGATATTGAAATATCCATCCACAAAATCCGCGTTGCAACAAAGAAATACTGATAGATGAGCAAATGTGCATACAAGTACCCGATATTGAGGGGGATTTATAATATATGAATGTTGTATGCATGCTCTTTCTGATATTTAAGTTACTCGCCCTCTTACAATTGACTCTATATGGACTATAGTTTTGTCTGGGCGGAAGGTTGCGACACATGTTGTGTAAAGCAGTGTCTTCCGGTTTACACGAGCGCTAGCATTAAACGATTCGATCGTTTAAAAATAAATGAACTGGAGATATTGTTGTTTCAGTGACGTGAGGGTTAGGAGATATAGTATTTAATGCCACTTTCAACAATATTTCTGTGATATTGTGGTGGTCACTAACCTGCCACAAGTCACCTGAAACAAGTCTCCACTTCATCTGATCACAAAATTGCTATCAAAGATAACTTTGTTGTTAATATATATATGTCATACAAACCAATTATTTGACCTTATGGTCAAAAGCCAAGGTCACAGTGACCTCATTCTTATACCCATCCTAATATAAGTGTGAAAAGGAAATACTCAAAGATCATGCCTGTTACTAGTAAATATTCAAAATGTACATCTACTGTTGTGTATTTTTTCTAGTAGTAATTAACAGCTATCACATAGACTGTCTTAAGTTCTTAGATTGATTGATTGGTGTTTAAAGCCAACTTTAGCAGTATTTCATCATGACATTTTAATTCTTAGAAAACCTAGCAGTAGGTAGACATATATCATATTTCTAATGTATTTTACCTCATTAAGCTCCCTTTGTGTTCTTTCTAACTCAGCTAGTTTTTGTGCATGTTGAGTTTTCAGACTGTCTAATTCTACATTCTCTAATCGTTGCATTTCATATGTATGTTTTAATTCTGTTTTATGTTTATTAACAGAACTGACAAGTTTCTGTAGAACTTCATCTTCTGTTTCAACAGCTTCCTTTAATTTATTGAGTTCGTTACGTTTTGTTTTCATGTGTGATAACAGGTCACTTTTCTGTGATTCTAAGTCACGTAAGTGTTCTTTTACATCCTACAAAATAAACATCAATCGTGAAATTATTTACCATATTAATTTTCCATTTAAAATTCTGGCCTACAAATTGCACAATATTATTTAAAATCTGGTAACTTCTTATCTTTTTATATACAGTTAAACCTGTCTATAAAGGACACTCAAGGGAACCTGAAAATGTGGCCTTTATGAGCAGTAGCCCTTTATAACAGGTTGAAATATATACACTATTCACTAATGGCAAAAATGAGACTGCCCTTTATAGACAGTGATTTGTTACATAGAGGTACCCTTTAAGGCTGTATTCTTTTAAAATCTCTAAATACTCTGTATCTGACAGCATACACTACACAACCAATATACTGCTTCAGTTAGTACTAAAAAGTATAACCCCTACAGTGAGGACAAATTATTCAATGCCTAGTCTATGGTGTTGTGGTGGACATGATGGAAGCTGGATTTAACAAATCCTATACTATGACAGCAATTTACATGTAGTCTGATATTGAAATGATTTTACATCAAAATTACCAATATCAAAGTAAATATATGAAATTAAATTTGCCAGTAAGGCATATAAATTAAACTTCAACTAGCTGCAATAATGTACTCCTGTGACAAACTTGTGTCTCGGCGGAGCTACAAAGGGGTCCCATTCGTCACAATGGAGCAAAAAAAAATATTGCAGTTGAACATAAAAATTCACTATTTACGCTTCAAACATTTCATTATAACTATTACTGATGATCCCAGTCCTTGTTAAATCGGTTTGGCTGAAAAATGTATTCTTTTCAAAAGTAACAACAAACTTGTTCAAATTTATCTATCGTTTGCCATAACCGGAAACTACGGAAGGCGGAGCTTTTCTAAATATGGTATTTCTACTACGATATTTAGCATATTTACTACAGCTGATGTAAACATTCACTCCTCAATCGCCAAATATGGCATCCAAAAAATACCAAAGTGAGGCTTTGACCGGAAAATGACCTCAAATGACGAAATTCAAAATGTAGTTGGTAAACAAATTTTTATTTTGTGGGAATTACATTCTAAAATACTGGTAGGTAATAAAAACTTGTTATAATAGTGGCCAAAATGAAAGGTTATGTCTTATTATTGATAAATGCAGGCGTCAGAAACTCTGTAAAGCGAGCGCAAAAAATCTCTACGGCTGCTCCATGTAATGGCATCCCGTTAAAACCCTTGCGAGTAAGCGAGCATTTAGGGTTTTATTATTAGAACTAAACTTCAACATGTTCACTAGATCGTGTACAATTCATACAAAACGTGCATCTCCCTCTCCTCAATATTTTGCTATAATAGATGGCATCAGTGTGTTGACCAGCCATGCTTTCATGTGTATGATCCAGATCACCTAGACACTTTAAAATGTACTGGTTCTACTGTTTGTCAGCACTTTCGTGCATAGGAGAGTTGGAGTACCAGACCACTACATCATCTTAATCATAACCGCTCATTTATCCTGCAATCAGTACATTTGCTGTACAAATATGCTATACGAATAAATTTTTGCTTCATTCGTACTATACGAATAAACTTTCGTACTAGATGAATAAACTTTTCAGCCTACGAATAAACTTTCCTGGTACCCTGTAGCAATGTATAGAGTGGAGGGTGCAGACAAGTAAGAAACCAGTATTAATGTAACGCAGACTACGAAGAAGACACCCTTGACAACATTTATGAAAGGTGAGGAATGACGCTTGTTTCTGTCATTTTTGTTTAAATCTGACAAGTTTTCCGACTTTTTTGACATTGCAGGATAAGCACAAAATACGTACATTGTCGTTAAATATAAAATTAATTTGTACTCGCTGCGAAACAGGCTTGAAAAGCTCGCTTGAAGGCTCGCTATTCAGCCTGCTTCTAAAGCTTGCACAAATAAATTTTATAATTACCGACAATGTACGTACAGGGTTCGAAATTAACGATTGTCCGCTAGTCCGAGACTAGTAATTTTCCCCACGGACAACACATATCTCCTAGGTACTTGTCCGCTTGGGCTAGTAAAAAAAATAGAGACTGGTATGTATCACGAAGAGTTGGAAAGCCGTTATTGTCCCTGTTCATTTCTGTCCTTTATGATACGCCATTTACAACTGTGTCAAACATGCGCTTGAAAATTACTTATAAAACTACGTTGTTTAAAGCGCTTGGAAGACGGATCACACAAACGTTTGAAATAGTTAAATTGTTTTCCAAAATTCAAGCACAAATTTGACATTGACAAAATATAATTTCATTTATAAAATATTTATGGCGTCTTCTCTTCATGTCCATCTGCAAATCGCCGCGATTGGGAAAAGAAGAATAATGACAATATTTGCTAAAATATATCGTTTTAAATAAACGAATTTTGTAATAAAGTACGGAAAATGATTATTAAATCCAGATTTTCAAATAAATAACACTTAATGTCTTAAAACGTAGATTATGGTTTCTTCTCTTCATGTCGATCTACAAATCGCGGCGATTGAGAAAAGAAGAACAATGATAATATTTGCTAAAATATATCGTTTTAAATATTTTGTTGTAATAAAGTACTGAAAATGATTATAAAATGCAGATTTTCATGTAGGTAACAATTAAAACTATGTAAAATTGATATATTGATAAATGTGTTTATTGATCCAAACTGTTTAAATAACAAATTTGGGTTTTGCTAATCATTGAATGCCTAAACTGTGAAATCATTGTCCTGTGTTCTTTGGTAGCTATCTCATTGGCAATCATCAAATTTCATTATTTTCATATTTGAAGGAAAAAAACACCCTCAAAACTGTCTTTTTGAGAAAGACATTTTCACTCCAAAAAACTCTCAGATTGCAGGCTTTTGCATCTAGATTTTCAACATTTATCTGGGGGGGGAGGCATACCCCCAGACCCCCTTAGCCAACTCGCATCCTGAAGGGTGCTCGCCGCATCTACAGGGTTAGTTGGGATTTCTAAGGACTAGTGATTGATATCTTCTACTAGCCCTTTGGGCTAGTAACTACAAAAGTTAATTTCTAACCCTGACGTATATTGTATATTTATAATGACTAAAATACACAGAGATTCAGATTTGCACCAATACATCCTGAATGTAAAAGCAACCAAAAAAAAATGTTGAAATTTTAATCCGCCATATTAGTATTTGAAGCTGTCAAATTGGCCGACGTGAGTCGGTTCTTATGGGAAACACTGCCTACCCTTAATTCTCTCTGTTTTGCAGTAGCCTCTGCGTCAGCTTCACGTAATACAGCAGCTATTTCTGACTGTTTTCTCTCTGCTGAATCTTGTAGTAAATGCAGTTCAGTGCGTTTTTTACCCATCATTTGATCAACCTTTTCCAACTCTCTTTTCTGAGATTCAATCTGTAATGGTAAAAACAAACAAAAAGTTATACAAAATATATACCTGTGTCCATATTTTCTTTAGTCTTTGGTACTTTAAGGTAGATTGATGATTAGGGTTTTTTCATTTTCTGTGTAAAAAGTTTATAAAAAAAAAAAAAAAAACAGTTGTAGGATTTAAAACTTAAGTTTATTCTTTTTCTTTAAAAATAAAAGGAAATAAGGGCCAATTTTTCTTTTACCATCTAAATATTTTTTTTTTAAATCAATGATAACAAAAATCATATAACAGACCATTTGCACATTCCTTATTTGATTATAAAATTAAACATTCTTAAATCATTTTTATAGAAAGTTTTTTCCTCACGAAGGGTAAAATCAGAGGAGAGTTGTACAGTAAGAAAGAAAATTCACAAGTAGTTACAACATCAAAATTATGTACAAATTTGGTATGCTATATTCATTGAATGTGAGACCCCTTTGTCTGCATTAAAGGGAAATAATCATATTAGGAATGTACAAGGTTTATTGTACAAGGCATGTAACTGTTGATTTTTTTGGGAGTTTAAGACAGGTGCCAGGTTTCCCCAGCAGATTTTAATAACAACAGTTCATACAAAGTTAACTTTCCATGTCATCAATGAAAACATAAACTCCATAGAATTATATAAATTATGCACCAATATTTTTCATTACAAATATATGAGCTTGACAGACACAAAAGCAACCTCAATGACAGGATCTGTTCGCCTCAATTCTGCTTCAATACAACAGACAAGATTATAAACAATTTACATGAAAACTTTAAAAGCAAAAATATCCAGTATCTGGGAAAAAAATGACTTTTCATTTAATATCATCTCCATTTATCATTTGTTTGCCCACTCCAGTGTGAAATCTTGATTCAAGTTATCCACACATTTGTATGATGGTGTAGCATGATCTTGTATGTATCCATTGTGATTGATTGATTGGTGTTTAATGCCAACTTTGAGCAGTATCCTACTATAGGAGTAATAGATCTAAATGTAAAATATGAACTGTCAATTCAACAAGAATCAAACACAACTTTATGAACTGTCAATTCAACAAGAATCAAACACAACTTTCTCTGCAGTCTTTGCCATAATTTTTTCACCTTGCCTGAATTTTTTGGAGAGGTTCATTGACGGCCTATAATACAAGACAATATATTCCAACCCTATATAATATATATCTTTTTCCTGTGGCAATCTAAATATCTACCCATAAGCCCATTCCACTGTTACCTTTCCACCTACAAGATCTCTCATTTGAGTACTTGTTCTCGTAATAAATTAGCTGAAATACTGCTGACTTGATTTTAAACAACAATCAATCAATAGCCTATAGGTGAGTGGTACATATACTCCTAACCTGTACCCAATACTCCACTCAACTGTCACTGTGAAATGCAGAAAAAGCGATAAAAGTGATGTTCCTTTACTTGACTTTGTGTCTAAATGTAATGTTGAATAGTCTCTCGTGTTCATTTACATCTATATGTTTTCTTACTAATAGACAGCTTTGTTTTATATCTCATAGAGGCAGGGACATCAAGGATTCATATTAATTGGTAAAGTAATCTTACAAACAATGTCATCAATATGCTCAACATCACAACAAAACACCATTAACTAATACAAGGATGAGATAATCATAGAAATCTTCTTAAGATTTGTGTAAGATTTATTGGCAAGTTTTAAACCAGTATGAAATGGGGATAAATTAAAGTGAACATATTGTCTGTTGAAACAACATCATATCCAGAAGATAAAAACACATGATAGTCCTTCACATGTAAACACGCCCAAAACTGTATAAAATGGAGTACAGAAGCCCCTCTCCTGATGTCTATACAGACTGCCTTGGAACATTCAGCCCACAGTTGGAATCTAATCTGCTTGTGGTAACAAAGAAAAGAGTACAAAATGACACAAGTCATATTTTGGGGGTATTTTTTTTATCAAATATCTGCAGGAAGTAATGAAGTAAGTAAGGGCTATCATGCTCATCTTTAGTGTGGTATATTAGAGATTCATCTCCAGTCAGATCAAACAAGACTTTGTAAAACTACTACTTGCTATTTCACTGCCAATCAGGCAGCATCAAGGATATAAAGCAAACATTGACACTATATAGCTACTTTAGTAGAAATAAACATCCACTATGCCATGGTGGTCTTGCACTAGCAAATTATATAAAATATCCATCACACAAAATATAGTTGAAATATCACACTTAACATTAAACAAAATTCACCAATTTTAAGGATAAAACTGATGCACCTCTCTGATAATTGCTTGATTTAATGCCACATCAAATTTATTGGTAGTTCATTGGATTTTCCTGCACCAATTGCAGGCAACAATTTATTTTTCAAAATATTTTTTTTTTGCATCTCGTGAAATAATGTCATAACATATTCCTGAAATTCCACAGAAAATATTGAAAAGACAACAAAGATAGAATAATATACTTGTATTTTTATTATCACAGTCTTAAAATTCCATACTTATATACACATACAACGTGCAAAACTAATATCTACATTCTCTTAACACCTATAATACTGAATGTCAAATATAAAAATACTGGTCATTACTATATAAATATTTGATTGAGTTCTAAAAGGCACTTAAAATTAATTGTTATGTCAAAGTTAGGTAAAGTCATCAGGGGCAGAATTATCACAGGTCTGACAAAACCAACATTGATTTTGTGGCACAAAGATCTGGAAAACTTGAGAATGTTGGAAGTATTGCACCTGCCATGTTAATGTGATATAGTTTAAGACTGACTTCATTGCTGGCCTTGCCTTGAGCAAGTAAGCACAAGACACATACAGTTAATAAACCTTTTAATCCACACCATCATATTCCGTCATACATTTCCAAAAATAAACTAGAGGCTCAGCCCGCTGAGCCTGTATCGCTGACCTGGCACAAGAATGAAACTGAAGCAAATTTCCAAGTGAGATAATCATTACCTTAACTGTTTTCTATATTTATGCATAAGGTAATGTTAAGTGAGACCAGCTCTCCTTTTCGTAAATTTTGATATGGTGCATTAGCTGTGTGCAAAGTTCCACTGAAATCAGATTAACCATTTTGGAATAATAGAGGACCTTACATAGATGCTTCCTGCCAAGTTTGGCTCCATTTGGCCAAGCAGTTTCAGAGGTGAAGATTTTTTTAACATTAGCCAATCAGAAAAAAGAATTGCTCTTGATGGCCATGTTTGTTAACGGATCGGAATTAAATGAGTATTATTTATAGATGACCTTCCAAGGATGCTTCCTACCAAGTTTTGATTCATTGGCCAGGCGGTTTCAGAAGAGATGATTTTTTAACAGTAGCCAATCAGAAACAAGAATTGCCCTTGGCAGCCACATTTGTTGGCGGAACGGGACGAAATGAAGAAACTTTATAGAGAACCTTACATAGATGCTTCCTGCCAAGTTTGGCTCCATTTGGCCAAGCAGTTTCAGAGGAGAAGATTTTTTTAACAGTAGCCAATCAGAAAAAAGAATTGCCCTTGGCGGCCATATTTGTTGGCAGAACGGGACGAAATGAAGAAACTTTATAGAGGACCTGACATAGATGCTTTCTGCCAAGTTTGGTTCCATTTGGCTAAGTTGTTTCAGAGGGGAAGATTAAAATGTGAAGAAGTTAATGGACGGACGACGGGTGCCAAGTGATGGCAATACCTCACATGGCCCTTTGAGCCAGGTGAGCTAAAAATGGTGTATGATTCTGCCCCTTCTTTGTCAATGACTTATTTGTGAAAATAGCTGATTTTTTAGATAATGTTTTTAAAGGTATTTAGCACTAATTACTGAAACTCTCACTCTAATAATTTAACTTTTCTCTATATACCATTCAACAGTTAATAAATAAACAAATTACAAAGAAATTGATTCAGCATAGGAAAGTCACATGGTAATAAATTTGAAATTATAAAAAGTCTAATAATAACAACTATATAGACCTCTCTGTCTTTACAACCAGTCACCTCAACCAAAAATGAAATGACATCTAACACATCAAATGTTAAATAATGGCACAATACAATAAAATTATTCATGAAAAATTCTTAAAAAAGTGAATTCCACTATTTTTTTTAGCTACATTTGTAAATCTATCTGTGTGTGCATGGTGTGATCTTTTTAATATAATTATTATTTTGCTCTTTGACCATACAAAACAATTAATAAAGTTAGCAGTTATATCAACGTACCCTTGGTTGACATTCCTAAAGTTTTCATTCACATAAATTACAGTCTCAAAATAAATTACATGCAGAAAATCAATTTATTTCATAACATATATAATATATGAGCTTTGGAACTTATAATACACACAATAAGGCAAAAATTAGCTACAGTGTAAAATATAGATTAACCGTTTCAAATATTCATATTAGTTACTAGTAATCAGAATTAGTTGTACTGTAAAATAATCTTGGATTACAGACAAACTACTTATGCAGTGTTACCATGGTGATGCAATATTTTCTAGTCACATAATCAACAGTCTCATAGGAGAAGAATCAATTAAGATGGGTTCCTCAAAATTGTTTGCCATACTTTTTATTCATACATTGAAAAAAATAAGTTTGGTTCCCAAGATTTCTTCCTATGGGTCTGAATAGTGTGACCTTCAAACCTTATAAATTTGAATATATAGTGTTAATAGAAGGAACTTTCATGCAGATTAGTATTCTATTCATGTGCATTTGATTGGTTACATGAAGTCATGTGGTCAAAGAGCAAAATGTGACCTTAGGTCAAGGTTAAACTATGGTGGTCACACACACCAGCACACCAGATATTGATACAAAAAACCAAAATGGCCCTGACAAACCAAACTTTAGGTGGATTTAAAACCACCTGGGTCATAAGAAATCATCATCAAAGATGGCCAACTGCAAAAGAAATAGTGCAAGTATAAAATAGACAGATGTACTGAAAATATCAGATTTTTATTTGTAACACATTTTTAATATTTTCCATAACAAAATGCAAAATAAATTTAAAAAAAAAGGTCTGCCTGTAGTTACCTATCTTCCCTTGACATACTAACCATGTTGGTGGTGAAATAGTTCTTGCTTCAAGTGCAGTAGATAGTGGATTCGAGCCCTGATCGGGTCCAACCAATGGCACTTTTATAAATTGTTACCATGCATTAAACACTTTTATTAACTGTTTTCCAGGCATTCATCACTTTTATAAACTATTTTCCAGGCATTAAACACCTTTATTAACTATTTTACAGGCATTAAACACTTTTATTAACTGTTTTCCAGGCATTAAACACTTTTATAAACTGTTTTGCATGCATTAAACACCTTTATTAACTGTTTTACAGGCATTACACACTTTTATAAACTATTTTACAGGCATTAAACACTTTTATAAATTGCTACCATGCATTAACCACTTTTATAAACTGTTTTCCAGGCATTAAACACTTTTATAAACTGTTTTCCAGGCATTAAACACCTTTATTAACTGTTTTACATGCCCTAAACACCTTTATTAACTGTTTTCCATGCATTAAACACCTTTATTAACTGTTTTACAGACATTAAACACTTTTATAAATTGTTGTCCAGGCATTAAACACTTTTACAAACTGTTTTCCAGGCATTAAACACTTTTATAAATGTTCCATGTGCTAAACCCTCTTATAAAATGTCTCCATGGTATAAAACTCTCATAAAGAATGTCTTGATTGAAAAACGACTTATAAAATGTCCAAATAGCATTAATCACTCTTATAAAATGGAAACTAATGTATTATCTGCACCATTAAAAAATCACAGTCTAAGGTTACCCTCTTTCAAAACAAGAGAGTCTCATGAATAAATAAATTATGATATAAAATCTGTTAATCTAGAGACTATTACAACACACGATACGGCTATTACGTTATCTATATTAAGATATACATGATGATATTAAAGTGTTAACAAGACATTTCTACGGAATCGTCACTAGTAATAGGTCAAGGCAAGACGTACCTGGTCTCGCATACGCTGGACATCTGATCTACGTTTGCCTAGGACATCTTCTGCATCACGTAGTGCTGATAATGTGTCTTTCTCCCTCTGTGTAGCAGAATTTATTTCATCGTGTAATCGTCTTAAGCTGAAAATATTAAAACATTATTATTACTGTAAATTTATATAAAATTACAAAATTAAAATGATTATGTAGGAGACAATTTGCCTACAAGCCATGATTATGTCGGAGACAATTTATTTTTAAGCCGCGATTATGTCTGAGACAAATTCTTTTCAAGCCACGATTATGTCTGAGACAATTTGCCTTCAGCACACGATTATGTCTGAGACAATTTGCCTTCAGCACACGATTATGTCCGAGACAATTTGCCTTCAGCACAAGATCATGTCTGAGACAATTTGCCTTCAGCACACGATTATGTCTGAGACAATTTATTTTGAAGCCACGATTATATCAGAGACAATTTGTGTTTAAGCCACATCTATTTAGATGTTTAATTTAGCCTTCAAACATTTTGTTGTCGGATATAACACTGGGGATATCATACAACAAATTATAACTTGTGGGACAGTATTGTATAGTGTTGTATTTAAATCTCTCTATACAATCAGTGTCAATCACAGATCACAGTGAAAGGTGTAAGTTCCATGTGTGCTTATAGCAAGGTGAGGCATCATTTCTGAAAGGAATTTTCCTAAATAGAATTCATAACAAAAAAGTGCTTATTGAAATCAGAGGTTATGATTAAAATTAAGATGCTTAATGCCACATTCTACAATATTTCAGTTATATCGTAGCGGTCAGTTTTATTGGTGGAGAAAACTGGAGTACCCAGAGAAAACCACCAACCTGCCGCAATAATAATGTTGTATCAAGTACACCTTGCCTGAGCGGGATTAAAACTCACAACTTTAGCTGTGAGAGGTACTGATTGAGTAGGTAGTTGTAAATCCAACTACTGTACGACCATGAACATGATGGCCGACATCAAAATCACATGAAATATATACATATACAAACACATTCATTTCTGCACCTTAGGGCCTCTTGTTTGGAAACAGGTAGAGTTGTTAACTTGGTGACAAGGATCATTGTACTTAAAACTCAGAAGGATCTGTCAACTACAAGTCATCACACAGAAACTTTGAAACAACAATGACAAAGCACCATAACATAGTATGACCACAATTTGCTTTGCAGTCATAAATAAATGTGTGCAAATTGCTCACCATACCACCTCCTAGAGAGGCAACCCTGTATACAACTGAAATATTGTTGTCCACTAATAGGGCTTGCCCATACTTTGACAAAAGATATTCTAAGTACTTACTTTTCTGTGGCAGCACGAACTCTACCATCAACATCCTTATATTCTACATCTCTTTTATTAATAACCTGAAAAATATAACAAATTCTCAATACCTTTATTTTCCCTCAAAAATATATATTAAAATACAGAGGAAACAGAATATTTATCATTAGTTTTCCTAAATATAATATTACAATTCAATGCAAAAGCATTCTCCATTAGTTTTCCTGAATATTATAATATTACAATATAATGAAGAATGGATACCTGGTCATACACCATAGCCATCAATGATTATACCTGGTCATACACCATAGTCATCAATGATTATACCTGGTCATACACCATAGCCATCAATGATTATACCTGGTCATATACCATAGCCATCAATGATCATACCTGGTCATACACCATAGCCATCAATGATTATACCTGGTCATACACCATAGCCATCAATGATTATACCTGGTCATACACCATAGTCATCAATGATTATACCTGGTCATACATAATAGCCATCAATGATTATACCTGGTTATACACCATAGTCAACAATGATTATACCTGGTCATACACCATAGCCATCAATGATTATACCTGGTCATACACCATAGTCAACAATGATTATACCTGGTCATACACCATAGCCATCAATGATTATACCTGGTCATACACCAGTCAACAATGATTATACCTGGTCATACACCATAGCCATCAATGATTATACCTGGTCATACACCATAGCCATCAATGATTATACCTGGTCATACACATACACCATAGTCAACAATGATTATACCTGGTCATACACCGTAGCCATCAATGATTATACCTGGTCATACACCATAGCCATCAATGATTATACCTGGTCATACACCATAGCCATCAATGATTATACCTGGTCATACACCATAGCCATCAATGATTATACCTGGTCATACACCATAGCCATCAATGATTATACCTGGTCATACACCATAGTCATCAATGATTATACCTGGTAATACACCATAACCATCAATGATTATACCTGGTCATACACCATAGCCATCAATGATTATACCTGGTCATACACCATAGCCATCAATGATTATACCTGGTCATACACCATAGCCATCAATGATTACATTTAAATTAAAATAATAAGAACCTACTTGATTAACATCACGTAGAAGACGATCCTGTTTACTCCGTTTTCTTTCTATATCTCTTAATTCTGATCTGATAGCACCTAGTTGTTCCTGAGTTTTTAGTAAGTCTAAAGCTGCTACGTTAGCTCTTCTCTCTAATTCTTCTTTCTCCTTTGAAGTTACTTCAAGACCAGAGGCAGCAGTATCAAATTTATGCACTGTATCTTTGGCCTGTGGAAAATAAAAAGATAAATTTGCTTTAGATCTAAAAATGTCTACGACTACAAATATACCAAGTTCATAAGGTCAAATAAATTTGGTGTTCACATTGTAACCTGTAATGGAGTAACTAGTTTATAGATGTGTAATGGTTTTTAACTATTTAAGAGATGTTTTCTGGTTTAACTAATCAAAAGATTTTTACTGGTTTAATTAGTTAAAAGATGTTCACTGGTTTCAAATTGGTAATCAAACAGTGCTTATATCCACATTCAAGCAATTATAATAGAAGGCCGTTGGCCACTGGTCCCCCGATGCCAAGGTTATATCGTAAGATTAAATTTTTGAAACTACTGTAAACTAGAGGGTCAGGTGAGCCTGTATCACTCATAATTCTGAAAGGGGACCATCCAAGGACCATTTTGAAGTAAAAAAAGGGGAGTAACTCTGGTTAGATTTGTCGAAAAATCATCATTATCG
>MJUT01056336.1:90033-109827 GCA_002080005.1 Gigantidas platifrons
TAAATAATTCTATTAGAGTTCTAAACATCAGGTTCTGAAGCCTCACCTGGAAGTTAAATAATTCTATTAGAGTTCTAAACATCAGGTTCTGAAGCCTCACCTGGAAGTTAAATAATTCTATTAGAGTTCTAAACATCAGGTTCTTCTGAAAATTTATTGGCAGTGAATAAAGATTTGGATTTAATTTAGGAATTCTAACCCTAAAAGTAAACAAAAAAGAGGCCATTGGTACCCAAAATGGTCTTCTAGTTGTGGTCATTCCAAATTGTTATAGGCAGAGGCACTTTATTTGCTTTTGAGATGAGTATTTGGGAGTACACTAGAGGAGTGTGAGAGTTATGCCTGCTTAATTTGTTATCCATGTCTTACAGTACAATGAGCTGTATTTCATTCTAATTCAAGATGAGAGATAATTCCCAAACAATAAATTAACATGAACATAAATCAGTCACACTGTGATTACATGGATAGGCTTGTCAAATTGTGACTTGTATATGGACATATGACTGTTTTGATATTCAAGGAGTGTAGAGTGCTCCAAACATAAGGGATATATTAGTGTCACTACAGTCTATTTGTTTTTTCTATTCCCTGACCTTCCCTTTTTAGGATATTTGATTTTGGACTTACCTGGCCTCTTGTGTGGACTACCATGACCTTGGTATCTCTCTCCTGACCTTGATCTTCCATTTGATGGTCTTACACCAGGAGGTGTTCTAGCCTCTCTGTGTTCAGCTCCAACAGGGGGGTTGGTCCCATAACCCCCACTAAATGGCACAGAAGATCCTCCTGGTGGGCCATAAGAAGTTCCCTTAAAATAAAATAATATGCTAGTAAATATGTTTGTACACATTTGGTTCACTGTATCTAGATGTTAAGAAAATTCTGCATTTTTCTTGTTTCCGAGTGCTATATCACATTTATATATGTTTTTTTTTTTTTTATCAAATGTTGATACAGAGAGATGTCCCGTACATACAATTAGACATTATTAGCTGCCGTTTTAATTTCAATCCATTTGAAATTATATTATATTTAGATATTAGAAGTGGAAGTGACCCATGAGTATGGCTGTTAGGTATAATTTGAAAAGGTGAATATTTCCGACAGATCATCCAATCAAAGTTTGGTTTGAACTTCCATTTCTTATTCATGACTGCCAGTAGATTGCACCTGCTTGAAGAAGTAAGACACTTGTTCAGATGTTAAAGTGTCATGGCCATCTATAAGATGAATGCTTGCTTTATTATTTTTGCCTTCAATTTTTTTCAACTATATTCCAAACCTTATTCATTGGTGTATAGAAATAATTTGGAAACAAAATAACACCAGGTGGTATGGTGATTTTATTAGAATCTTCTTATAGCTTTTGCTCTGAAGATGCAGTAATTACTAAGATTATCCAACGTTGGATGTTTTCCAAATTTTCATTCAGCCTTTTTGTGACGGTATCTATGCAGTCATCATTAAACCATGATTTACATGGATATTTTAGATTTGTCAAGGTCTCTGGGACAGTCCTATCAGTTATTGATGTTATTGTTTCATTAAACTTCAAAATTGTATCAGTGACATCTCTCAACATTTCTGTTTGAAATTCTTCTCTGTACATCTGTTTGTACAGGGTCTAACTAGCTTTGTCAAACTTATACCGTAAATTGGGATATTTTGGCCATAGTTTTATTTTGGTTTATTTGGTGCCTCTCTTGAAAGTGCCAAAATTAAACACGCCAAAAAATAACGTCCGCTAAAATAAAAAATACCAATATTTTATAAAACTTCTAGTACGATATTGATCTTACTCAAACTAATCAAAACAATCAAACCTGTATATAAAGGCCACTCATAGAAACCTGAAAATGTGCCATTTATGAGCTGTTGTCCTTTTTTACAGGTTAATATTATATGCACTATTCATTAATGGGAAAAATGAGACTGCCCTTTATAGACAGTGATTTGTTATATAAAGGTGCCCCTTAAGACAGGTTTGACTATAATCAGCCCTAGAATATAATGTCTTTAATGTTGCTGTCATTGGATGATTTACAACCCTATAAGGGATTATATATATGTGTGTTCATTAAAGTCACACACGATAATTAAAGGGGGTGGTAAACTGATCAGCTCAATTTTTGAATCGAGGCAAATTGAGACCTAGGTGGAATAAATAGAGAACATAAGGTTATATATAATTTTATCTACAGAGATGTGTACAGTAACTGTCTGTAGATCTGTGTTGAGATTGACAGAATTATATTAAATATTATCTCTAATGAAGATCCTTGAGCCAACTTCATCTTCTGATTCATTTATACATTCTTTCTTTCTTGGAGCAACAAGACAGGTGCCACTAGTGCAACAGAAACTGCTTATCCTTCCAGAGCATCTAAATTCACCCCCTCCCCCTGTGCTGTGTGGTCTATTCGTTGTAAAGGGATCTCACCACTGGGTGCTACCAGAGCATCTAAATTCACCCCCTCCCCCTGTGCTGTGTGGTCTATTCGTTGTAAAGGGATCTCACCACTGGGTGCTACTTTTGAAAACCCTTTCACATTTGAGAGCTTTGAAAGTCCTGTACATAGTACACAATTGGGTAGGTAATGAAGCTAAATGATCTCCATTGGCTAGATAATGATGTTAACATCATAGAATAATTACCACTGCAGATCTTCCTGGCATAACAGGCGGTACTGACATAGGAGGTCCATAATGACGAGATAGTCCTGGTCTACCAGTAGGTCCTGAGGCCTGGCCATGGTATGGTACAACACCCTTTACAAATAAAAACAGAAAAACTCTTATTTCAGATCCTTAATAAAAATGTATATTTACAATAATTACAGTAATTTGTTTTTCTGTAATAATGAAAAAAAAACATTGTCTAAAAATCTCAAATCGTTTAGCAAATGGATGCTAAGTTAGAGCATGGAAACCAAAAATTTGCCATCTGTCAATTTAGTCGTATAACTCTGGAATCGTAAAAAGAATAATAACCAATTTAGAATTAGATCTGTGTCATGAGGTCAAAAAGATTGTTAATAAATTTCAAATGATTTGGGCAAGTTAACTAGCAGAAACCTGTGAAATTGGGGTGGGATTTGGCAAATCAAAAGTGGTAAAGTATAAAATCAAACTTGGCTTTGCTTTTATGATCCCTGCCATCGTGCATAAATTTCAATTGATTCCCTGAAGGGGAACTAAAGTTATTGAGTAGAAAATTTGTATTTTAGGCAACTCAGGGAGCATTTCCAGAACGAAATAAAAAAAGATAATAGAACTTGACCTGCCTTTTATGTGAGTAAATTTAAAATAATTTGCTGAAGGAAAACCTTTGTTAAATTCATGTACATGTGCAAAGGTATGGACATGGGTAAAACCAAAGACTCCAAAACCTAAGAAGTGGCAACATAAAAAGGTCAAGAGGTCAACTGCAGATGAAGCCTATGTTAATACTCACTGGTATGAAGCCAGGTGCTGGTGGCATGTCAAACTGAGCCTGTGTTCCTGTAGTTGTGGCTAACTGTGGCATTGTTTGTATGTAGGCTGACTGCATGGCTAAAGTCTCCTTTAATTTATTGACTTCCTGTCTTAGTTTCCATAGCTCGTCATCTATTAATGGTGCTCCTATATAAAATAAAAAATATCAATATTATACTTGTCTCAATCAAACTCAGAATCAATTTGAATCCTGCAAAAATTTCAAATTAAGTTTGCTTTGTCTGAAATTTTGACATTGGTCCAATTAACTATTCAAATATGCAAAGTCATTTTAATCTTAACCCTTAATGCAATAAGTGTGGCATAAGTTATAATGACGTAGATTACCATGCCTGCTGATGGCATAAGTTACAATGACGTAGATTACCATGCCTGCTGATGGCATAAGCTACAATGACATAGATAACCATGCCTGCTGATGGCATAAGTTACAATGACATAGATAACCATGCCTGCTGATGACATAAGTTGCAATGACACAGATAACCATGCCTGCTGATGACATAAGTTACAATGACATAGATAACCATGCTTGCTGATGGCATAAGTTACAATGACATAGATAACCATGCCTGCTGATGGCATAAGTTACAATGACATAGATGACCATGCCTGCTGATGGCATAAGTTACAATGACATAGATGACCATGCCTGCTGATGGCATAAGTTACAATGACGTAGATGATCATGCGTGCTAATGGTAGGATGCATAGCTTTCATTTCCATGATTAATTTACAATTTCACAATGTTCAGAACACCCCAAAATTTATCTATACACTATGGTAAAGTTATTGAGGTCTGCTTTGTGTTTGAAATCTAAGTAATTTCAGTGCAATTTAATGAGTGAGTGATTGTTGTTCAACATCAACCCAGCAATTTTTCAGCTATATCAAGGCGAGAACAAGTTAATTTTCAATGAGATGATGATGAGGTCTGCTTTGTTCTAGACCAACACGCTCAGTTGGGTTTTTATAGTGCTAGCTCACTGAAACAACAGTCTGCAGGTAGACATGTCGCTCCACTCAGACACATTATTCTGATTTGGAGCCAACCAGTCTTTGCTCTTACTCCTTAATGCTGTGTGCTTAGCGGAGAAGCAACAAATACCAATTTTATAGGCTTTGGTTTGACCCGATCGGGGCTCGAACCCATGAACTACCGCACTCGAGGCGAACACGCTAACCATTACACCACCGATGCAGTTGTAAAAATTTAGCAGTAAGGAAAAATATGAGGTGGTAACAACAAATAAAATCAAGAATGCAGCCATTTTGAATATTTTATATGCAATATACAGTTTTTCATTGACATTTGGATTAGCAGTTAAGTACAAACTCACATTAACTTTGATTATGCATATTATTCTAAAGCTCAATCTCACCTTGACCTTGATTTTGCATGGATAGTTGGTCCAACAGACTATTCAAATGTTCAATCTCTTCTCTCTGGGTCTCCAAAATTTCATATAGTTTGGACAATTCCATCTCCTGTGCCACTGTAATAAACAATAGATGTTGAAGGTAACTCAGTGAGTCTTTTTTCTCATAATACTCAGGTTTTCATCACCAATAAAAGTGTTGTGATATATGTAAGACTCAGATCGACATCCGGACTCAAATCGACGTCCAATCCTCAAATCGACGTCCAATTCTCAAATCGACGTTCAATATGACATCACGAATGTATACTCCAAAATACATCACACCCGTTAGGACATGGTTTTGAAACAATAATGGGGAAGGGACAAGACCAGATTCAGAGTACATTGTACATTCTACCTTAGCGGACACTAACCCTAATTCTAACTTAACCTTAACCCTAACCTTAACCCTAACCCTAAACCTAACCCTAACCCTAACCTTAACCCTAACCCTAAACCTAACCCTAACCCTAACCTTAACCCTAACCCTAAACCTAAACCTAACCCTAACCATATTCCTAACCTTAACCCTAAACCTAACCCTAACCTTAACCCTAAACCTAACCCTAACCTTCACCCTAAATACTATCAATGAAAGGGAAAATGCTTTAAAACACAAACAAAACAACAACTTAAAGAAACATAAAAAAAAACATGCAAAACAAAACTGTCATTACAATTATTTTTGACGGCAAACTTGATCGTACAAATGGACCTATTGTAGATATGCGAGTTTGGAAAGGACGCCGATTTGAGGAGTGGACGTCGATCTGAGTCTATCATATATATACAGTGGAACCTGTCTAATCCGACACACCAAGGGGCCAGGGAAATGTGTCGGATTGTACAGGATGTCGGAATACTCAGGTTTTATTTTACTTAACATAATTACTTTGGGACCATAAATTTTTGTCGGATGTCACAGGATGTCGGAAAACTCAGGTGTCGGATTGCACAGGTTTCACTGTATATATATATATAAATATTATAGTAATGAAAACTAGATGTGTCGGAACGACATGAATGTCCCCGCCGTGAATATTAAGGAGTCTCGCAAATGTTTCATCCTTCTTTAATTCCCTCAGTAATAGGCTAAGAATAACAAATTCTTGTTTAAGCCTTCTTAAATACACAAGATTTATTTAAGGAAACAATATTGCCTGAACAAATCTTGATATGATCAGGAATCTACAACACTTGCATATGAATAAGAAGTCCTATGTCTATAAAACTTGATATGTAACTCATCATTGTAATTCCAAATACCAAAAATCAAGTCAATATCTTAAAGCATAGTGAAATAAAGTGGTGACAACTAAATATTTGGCAAAAGTTAAAAGTCCAAGGTGCATAAATTGTCCCAAAATCATTCAACCGAAACGAAATTCAAACTTGATCGGTAACTCATCACTATACACTCTCATACCAAAAATCAGGTCAATATCTCAAATTATAGTGAAAAAAAAAGTGGTGACAACTAAATATTTGGCCAAATTTCAAAGTCCAAGGGCCATAACTAGGCCACAAATCATTGGACCGGAACGAAATGTAAACTTGATCTGTAACTCATCATTATACACTCATATACCAAAAATCAAGTCAATATCTCCAAGCATAGCAAAAACTAGAGGCTCCCAGGAGCCTGTAATCGCTCACCTGGTTTTCAATTTAATAGAAAATGGGGGTGTTACACATAATTTTGAAAGTGGGCCACCCAAAGATCATTTCAACTCAAATTTCTGAGCAAAAGATTTAGATGTGATTTTTATCTCATAATATTCCTAAATGGAATAAACTGGCTGAAAAAATCTGACAGAAAAACCCAGAATATATGTTAAACTACTCATTGCCATGTAGCTGCAGTTAAAATTTGAGCTCATTTTGACTTATACTAGAACAGCAATGGACAATTGAAGAAATGTTTATTTTTAGTAACAGCAGCCATCTTGAATGGAGGGTGGGGCTGTCGGACACAATATTGAAAGGGGACTACCCAAATTTGCTTTAATTTGGTTCAGCAGTTTCAGAGGAGAAGATTTAAATGTGATCTTTTATCAAAATATGCCTAATTTGCATAGTCTGTATAAATCAGCTGAAAGAAAAATTTCACAGAAAACCTGGAATATAAGCTAGAAAACTCCTTGCCATGTAGCTGCAGTTAAAATTTGAGCTCATTTTGACTTATACTGAAGCAGCAATGGACAATTGAAGAAATTTCTATTTTTAGTAACAGCAGCCATCTTGAATGGAGGGCAGGGCTGTTGGACACAATTTTGAAAGGGACCCACCTAGGGACCATCCCTGCCAGGTTTGGTTTAATTTGGTTCAGCGGTTTCAGAGGAGAAGATTCAAATGTGATCTTTTATCAAAATATGCCTAATTTGCATAATCGGTATAAATCGACTGAAAGAAAAATTTTACAGAAAAACCCGGAATATAAGATAAACTACTCCTTGCCATGTAGTTGCAGGTAAAATTTGAGCTCATTTTGACTTATACTAAAGCAGCAATGGACAATTAAAATTTCATCCCCCCTTTTTCTATTTTTAGCTTGGCAGCCATCTTGGTTGGAAGTCAGGATCACCGGACACAATTATGGAAAGGGGCCATCCAAGGACCATTCCAGCAAAGTTTGGTCTAAATTGGCTCAGTGGTTTCTGAGGAGAAGATTAAAATGTGAAAAGTTTACGACAGACGACGACAACAGACGACGGACGAAACCTGATGGCAAAAGCTCACATGGCCTTTGGCCAGGTGAGCTAAAAATTGGTGACAACTAAATATTTGGCCAATTTTCAAAGTCCAAGGGCCATAACTGAACTTTAAATATATAGTCAATAAATGTTAAGAGAAAAACAAAAGGGCAATCAAGAATGGACATTCCAGAGACACTGGCAACATTGGGCACACAAGACATAGGACAAAGACAAATATCCCCCCCCAAAATACAACACAACACAGAAAACTAAAAAGTTGAGTAACACGGACCCCACAAAAAAAACCCAGCGTGAATCCAGGTGCTCATGAATGTTGAGCAGTTGCTGCATCTTATCAGGAAAAAATGTAGGGACTTAATCTGCATAAACCGAACATCTGTCTAATCTGAACACAAAACCTAGTCTCCAGGAGGCTTGGCTTAGATAGGTTTCAATGTTCATGTTCTTAAATATTCTAATAGATTGTATTGTGAAGGATTTATCATTTTTTGTCTCCTGTTGAAAAGATTAACCCATTGTTGCCTCCATGGATTGCATCTCTCTGCAGTGTATTAAAATAAGAATTATTAAATGGTAAGAGCACAGTGTAGCTTCCACATAGTACAACTGTCTTTTGATGAGCTAATGACATCTCTCTCCATTGTCTTTTGATGAGCTAATGACATCTCTCTCCATTGTCTTTTGATGAGCTAATGACATCTCTCTCCATTGTCTTTTTATCAGTATGGCTGTGTTTCAGTACTTATGACAGTCAAGTAAATTTCTCCCTACTTGTAATTGTGAGCTACCAGTAGTTACAGTCTATTCCAAAATTATTTTTAAACATACAATATATATCTACCTTGCAAAAATTAGCATTGTGCAAAATATATAACCTTGTGGTAAAACATGGTGTAAAAAATGTCTGATAGGTTATAAAAAGGACCAATCAATATGAGTCATTTAAATTTAAAACGTGATGTAAAATATAAACAACCAATCAATATGTGTTATTTCAATTCAAAACGTGATGTTAAGGACCAATCAATATGAGTCATTTAAAATTCAAGCTTGATGTAAAATATAAACAGAACCAATCAATATGTGCCATTTCAATTCAAAACCTGATGTAAAAATGGCCAACTGGTTATGAACAGGACAGACCATGTGTAATTTAAATCTAAAACATGTGATTAAAAAATAAATACATGAACAGGACAGACATTGTGTAATGTAAATCTAAAACATGTGATTAAAAAATAAAGACAAACAAAATACAGTGTGGTACTTAAACCATAAATATACAATACTTGTGCACTGTCGAAGCATACAGGTAATATGTGTATGAGGCTTAGAAACGGGGAGCCTTTTCCCACGTTTCGCGCCGAATACACATATTTACCTATATGCTTCAACAGTGCACATGTATTGTATTTATCCTGCAATTTTAAATCGTAAATAAACGTTTACTGGACAATGATAAAAGTATTTGAAATAATTTTGTGCATGTATTTGAAAACAATATCCCCCAATGTGCCCCGGTGAGTTTGCCAAATACAAAATTTTATTCTATTTATAACTGACCAATATCAAAAAAAATATTGGGCAGGCTATATTGGTCGGTAAATGCTGTCATTGCAGGATAAACCAATTTACTGTAGAATCTTTGACCGTTATAAATAAGTGATTTACACAAGTTATATTTCTTCTAACAATAACTTTCAAATACGATTTTTGTACTAATACAATAAAAACAACCAATCAGCACACCATATCCAGTATATAAAGCAATTCTGATTGGATGATTTTGGAGTACAAGTAAGACATTCACATTAACAATTTTTATAACAATAAGGTCAGAACAGGAAAATTGCATGAGTTATAATGTATTTAACATGTATTATGGTTGAACTTTGAAATCTGTAATATATAACCATCACTTTCACTCATGAAAAAAATTCAAGAAATACAACATAGTGTCATTGTTCAAATTTCACACTATATGTATCCACCACCATCCAACTTACATAAGATAGAGACTCTACCAGGCTCTATATATAAAATTAATGTTATGTCTTATAAAATGTAATTCAGTTTGTATATAATTAATTAAAATTGTAGCAGATATTTAAATAACAAATAACCAATGAGTGTTCATTTTTCTGATTTAATCTATTAAACCAATTATGGACCACAACCCATAATATAAATCCTACCCTATGCTACCATAGACTTATACACTGATTTAATAGGTAGCATTTTGTACATGATTTTTTATGGAATTAGAAGTTACACATATCTGGTACATAACAGTACATTATAAATCTTAATTATAAACAAGACGTTGCATGCTACGTCGTGCTAAGAATACCCCCACTCGTTCATTTGTAAGTCGCACGGTAAACAGGAAGTAGATGTGCGGTAAACCTGGAAAGGGGAGACACGGTACAAGTCACCATGCCAAAGCTATATATCAAATATAAAATCATTTCTTCCAGTAGAAGCTGAGATAACTGTTACGAAAGTTTCCATTATGGCAAACATGAAAAATTCTAAGTCGCACTGTAAACAGGAAGTAGATGTGTGGTAAACCTGAAAAGGGGAGACACGGTACAAGTCACCATGCCAAAGCCATATATCAAATATAAAATCATTTCTTCCAGTAGAAGCTGAGATATCTGTTACGAAAGTGTGAATGGACGGACGAACAGACGGACAAGGTGATTGCAATATAGCCCCCTCTCTACGAGTGGGGGTATAATATACAATGAACACGACCAGGTATTATCTAGTACATTGTGATATTAGGATGACAGACTGTTCCAGTTCTTACACTTTGAACTATCTAAATTTACCAAAACTTGTCACACCAATAAACATTATATTACAATTCTGTGATCACTTTGTATGTAAATAAAAAAGCTACAAACAATTGTGCTATTAAACAGTTTTTGAAGTCTTGTTACATCAAGTGTGTGTAGACACAATAATTTATCTTGGTCTATTGAAAAAATAAAATATGATTTAAAAAATTGAAGTTTTAGCTAGTTATTTCAATAAATGGTGATAATAAATATTAGAAATATTTTTTTTTTATAAAACTACACAAATGTTTGGAGGCTATATTGAAATTTTTGGTGTTGGGAGAAATTTTGTCTGAATTGGAAGATTTGATAAATATTAAAGACCAATTTCAAGTCTGTTAAAAAAATATTGACTAAATAATAAATGTTAGAAACATCTATATATTTGTCTTCATTGTGTTACTTCAAAGATAAAAACTAGAACTGTCTAAAGGTCTGTGTACACAGTCAAACATTTCCTTCAAATTTGCTTCAAGCTTTACTTATACATCTGATTCAAACATTAATTTGAGAGTCTGAACACCTATTAAACTCCCTCCAATATTTAATAGACCCATCATAGGTAAAGTCTGAAGCAAATTCTAAGGAAATATTTTAACTTGTAAATGGACGTTTAAAGGAACATGTTATCAAAATATCAAATTAAAATATCTCACCATCCTTTGTAGCATATCCACCTATCATTTCAACAATATAAGATTGATGTACATATTCATTCAAGTCAATATAGGTATGTTTATATAAAGATGTACATTAATATTGATCAATACAGTAATCCCCCTCTTATTAGGACAATCATTCTGCAATTAAAAAAATAGGGTCTCACAAGAGGGAAGGCCTAGTCTCTCTCAAGGGGGGACAATTTAGTACAATTTTACTATCTCCAAGCATCAGAAAGTGGCTTGATAAGAGAAGTGATCTTTGGTGGGAGTGGCCTTATAAGAGAAGTGATCTTTGGTGGGAGTGGCCCGATAAGAGAAGTGATCTTTGGTGGGAGTGGCCTGATAAAATGGATGGTCTTTGATGGGAGTGGCCTGAAAAGATGGATGGCCTTTGGTGGGAGTGGCCTTATAAGAGGGGAACTAACTGTAATATAATTATTTTAAATTTTAAAAAGAGTCTAAATTTTTACAATATTATACAACAATTTGGTTGTTTCGAATCATGTCAATTCCGACCACGTTCCGTCTTTTTCGTGTCTTGACGTCTGAACAAATAGGCAGGCGACTTCCGGTGTTTACGCTATTACTGTGACAACGTCAGCATATCATAGTCGTAGATGCGGTAGATTAAGTAATTGTAATATGGAGACGCCAAGGAAACCGCTGAATAAATACTGGTATTCGGTACCCCACTATCTGTCTTATATAAGAAATATATACATAAAGGCAGATCGTTTTCCTTTCATGATGCTGACAGCCGCAAATAAAGAAAGAAAACAAATTTAATTTTAAAGAATTATTTGTCTCTGCGTTGAAGTCTTTGATACAAATAAAATAATTTAATTGATATCTGTCTTTTACAGAAAATGTTAAGATATTTTTAACTTGAGAATCAAACGTTAAAACGGCACATATCGATTGGAGTTTTTGTTGTGTACATTGACACCGGAAGCTCAGGACCAGCAGTTCCATCGAAATCACGTGATCTGGCAGACGAAATTAACAAAATGATTCGAAACAACCGAATTGCTTTATCATATACTTATAATTGATAAAACATTTTTTTAACATGTGATATAAAAGTTAAAATCTAATGAAATGCATTAGGCATCTTCCAGAGATTACTTTAGTGGGCTGATATAAAAAATATATCACACGGTTCCGGAAAATATCACATCCCTTTTCGGGACTTTCAGTAATCGGTATTACATTGTAATCTTTCAATTTCCAGAGACATTTTCTTGTGCCAAGTGTATGATAAAAAGATCATAACAAGGTATTTCACTTATCCCCATGGCAACCTAATATAGTACAAAGTCAAAAAAAGATGATAACTGGAGAAAATTGAAATAACGCAGCAAAATCTGTTTTAAATGGCAAATCAAGTAAACTTTTTTGAGGTTTTTTTTTTTTTGGTACTTTTTTCATTTTGAAAAACAGAAAATTATGGATCCAAACAAAATTGCTACCTTCCTTTTTTCGTAAATTATTTCATAACTATGAACATTGAATTAACATACTTATCATTTGGTTGTTCATATCTGAGTTTTTTAACTGATCCCGTAGATGATGGTCTCTTTCATCCAGTACTTGTTGTAAATAATCTGCTGTGTATTGGGCCTGATCTAAATCTTGGGCTATTACTTGAAGTCTGGCTTCAGCTGCCTCCTAATGGCAAGAGAAAGCACACTTTTATGTTCTATGTAAATGAGATTCAGTGATGATTGTCAACACAGTATAGTGTATACTGTACATGCTAGAATACATTATAAAGTGATAATTCCTTATGTCTTTTTTTCATAATTCTTATGGAAGAAACTTCTTCCACATTTTTTTCTTTTAACATACAGACATATTTATTAATATTCAATTGATTCCATATATCTGAGGCAAATTCTCCATGCTACAAATGAATTGTCTTAATTTAATCTTTATATATACTTAAGCAAATTGAAATACATGACAGAACATCCAATTAATTTCATTAAAAAAAAACCCAGAAAATAATCTGCTTTGATCAATTCATTCTCAGGTGCAACTTAAATCTAACAAAAATAAAAAATCAATCTCACAGTCAAATATAGACCAACACGTTTTGTTTCCGTAGTAAGAAAACTTTGAAGATACCAAAGGGGTAATCAGAAGCCATAAATCGAAGGACAGACAACACAATGGCCAAAAGATACCAAAGGGGTAATCAGAAGCCATAAATCGAAGGACAGACAACACAATGGCCAAAAGGTTAAATAACAATCAACAAAACATCTAAAAACCGGGATAAACTCATGTGCTCCAGAAGGGTAGAGAGTTCCTGCTCCACTAGTGGCTGCCGTCATGTTACTCTAATTACAAAATTGGCAGCAAACAACTCTGGTGAATCAGACATAAAACTTTTCAGTACGATTTTTATGCTTGAAAACAATACTAATCAGAACAATGGATCTAGTGCATACAGTGATCTGATTGGATGAAACTTATACTTGAAAGTTTTATCTGAACAGTATGACCTGGCTTTACAGTTATAAAACTTTTGAGTAAGAGTTTTGTATACATGCTCCTAAATCAACTAATCAGAACAGTGTATTTGTTGGATATAACATTCTGATTGGGTGTATTGCCAGTATGAGTCAGAACATCGTATTTGAAAGACTTATGATCGTAAAGCCGATCTAGAGACATTCTGAAATCAATGTTAACTAGAAATAACATATGTGATCTTACTCTCTGTAATTCTGCTTCTTCTCTTATCTTAGATATTTCATCTTCAAATTGTTGTTCTTGGTCCTCCAAGGCTTTATTTAATTCAGCTAACTCATTTTCTGCTGAAGTCAGCTGTAAACACAAATATGAAAACTTGATGTTGCATTGTATCAGATCATTTTTGTTATGGCGAGCCACATTATACTTTACCCATGTTTCAATGTTATAGTTAAACTTCTTGATGTATGACTGGCAGAGAAGTCAATCAGTCATTGATTAATACTTCTCTGAAAAAAAGTCCAACAATAGGATTCACCTGTAAAGAAGACAGTTGTATTCAAACAATGGTTCCCTTTCCAGTTTGTCACTGCTTTCTCAATACCAAATGCAACATGGGTAATCTATAAGGTGCCCACCATAAAAGTATGGGTGGTTGAAACATTCAATAAAGATATTCTTGTTTAAATTGTATCTTGTCAGGAGTTATTTAGTTTTAATGTTTTGAATTTGACAAATTTCACATAAAAGTAGCAAACAGTCTTATCATAAAAACGCAGAAGAAAAAAAAAAAAATTTCAGTCCTAAATATATTTTTTTTAAATCCCAAGTGGAAGTATTAAGGTCACATGGGAGAGACCTTAGAAACAAAGAATTTATTTTGCATTGTGTAACACGGTGTATAAGACAAATGTGGATTACAAACTGCTAAATAATAACGTGCGATTCTGGCAATAAATTACAAATATTCTGGTGATCCTTAACATCACATGTTCAAAAATAGACTATATCAGTGCAGTGTCTTAAAATATAAAGTTTATTTGTATGAGGCTTAAAAACTGGAATTAAGATGAGGTTCACTGAGCCTTCCCCAGTTTTGTGCCAAATACACATAAACTTTATATTTTAAGACACTGCATCAATATAGTATTTATACTGCAGAAAAATAACATTATTCCATTGACGCTTATATTTTGAATTAAATAATCAAATTATGTAACTATCCCTTGATTGCCCCTTTTGATATTTTCTGCCAACAGGAAGTGAACCGTTCCTAAAGCTCAACAGGTAACATGTGACAGGGCTACCAGAAAAAGCTATATTCCGGTCAGTGACAGTATATAACAAAAATTATCCAGTCAATACAATTTGTCTGCTTCAAATAGAAGAAGTGCATGATATAAATGTTTAATGTTCTTTCTACTTTACCCTTTTTGTATTATCTTTTTCTTTAGCCCTCATTGCCCTTCTTAGCTCCATTAGTTCTCTCTGGAGTTCATCATATAAATGTTTCTCTTCTGAGTTTAATGAGCTCCTATCATCTTCAGACTCTGGTCGATATACAATACGAGTCACAGGTTTTCCCTAATATTTAGGAAGAATACTAAATTTTAACGGATGATTAAGAAATTTCTTTTCAAAGAAATTCAACTTTTAATAAATACACTGAACCAAAAAAGTTTAGCAACAAAATTAAAAAAAATTAGTTTTATTACAAAACTCAACAAAATATATTTTTAACAATAACAAACCGGTATTATCACAAGTCAAAAGCAAAATTAATGTTTATCATTCATATCCCAAAGGAATTTCATTGTATGGAACGCATTAGGTCCAAATGTGGAAATCAGAATAGCGTCAGTCAAAATCAATATCTTGTCCATGCTCCACATGCATCGATGACAGATTGGCAGCGTTTTCGCATTCCGTTGAGAATCTTTTGAATTTGCCGTTGGGGGATTGCATTCCATTCCCTAATCAGTGCATTTTCAAGTTCCTGTAGATTTTGAAAATCACGTTGATTTGTACGGATGCGTCGGTTCAACAGATCCCATACATGTTCGATCGGATTGAGGTCTGGGGATCGACTTGGCCACTCAAGAATGTTAATGTTGTTTGTTTGCAACAGATTCATTGTCAGCCGAGCAGTGTGTGGTCTAGCATTGTCCTGTTGAAAATGAAATCCATTATGATTACGCTGGACAAAGAAGGGGAGAACAACAGGTGTCAAGATGTTGTCACAATATCTCCTGGCATTCAATGTCCCACGAACAATCATTAAATTTGTTTTTCCACCATAATGAATACCTCCCCACCTCCCCAAACCATTAAACTGCCACCTCCGAACATATCCTTCTGCATTACAGTGCTTGCATGATATCGTTCATTCTTCCGACGCCATACCCGTATGCGACCATCGGCGAACTTCAATGTAAAACGGGATTCATCGGTAAACATCACTGTTCTCCAGTCCCTGTTTAACCAGCACAGGTGGCGGTTTGTCCAGATAAGCCTTTGATGTTGATGGTGGGGTGTTAGCTCCATCCCTTTGTGCGGTCTTCGTGCATGTATCCCTAGTCTGTGAAGGCGATTACGTACTGTCTGGGCCGAAACACGAACGCCAGTAGTTGCCCTGAGACGATGCACTATTCGCGTGGCCGGAAGAAATTTATCACGTGTAGACGTAAAGCGCAGGTAGCGTTCCTCCCTTGGCGTTAGTTTTTTGGGTCTACCAGATCGTGGTCTATCTCGTGCGGTTCCTGTTTGTCTGTATCTGTTAATCAATCTCCAAACTGTTGACCTATGGACATTAAATTGAACTGCGACGTCGGCAATGCTCATTCCGGCATCAACCATTCCAATAGCTCTCTGACGGTCATTTTCGGGGAGGCCTGGTCGACGCCCCATCCGAATTTTCAAAAAGTTTTGGTGTTTTTCTTACCAATGGTGTGTCTCTGAACGTCAGTGAAAAACAAATTTTAAATTTCCTTTTAAAAGTACAGGTTAACGAGGTAAAACATCGATTACACGTGGAAAGCTTAAATGGCGCGAAATCAATCACCCAGAAAAAAGTATGACCGTTTAAAATTCCAGGTAAACCTAAAGATTATATCAATAATGTTTAAATATTTTTTTGGCACAAACAACAAAAATAAATTTGGGAAAAAAAGTGTTGCTAAACTTTTTTGGCTCAGTATATATACTCTTATGAAATTAATAAATTGTTATTAGAGTTTATAATTGTAAGAATGGATTATCTAGGTTTGGGGCCATATGTTAGTACCAAATGTAATGTATGCTTCTGATGATGTCTTTACATTCCTTTAATAGTGTCCTTTTGTGGAGTTCATTGAATGGAAAGTTTAAATGTCTCAATGAAAAGTCAATCATTCTTTGATTAATTTAGCTGTACATAAATACATGATGAAATACATGTACTAATACTAAATAAGGACACTAATTGTCATAGCAAGTGGCTATAATGACAAAATTTATGTCAGTTATACACTTCTGAAGAACAGTCTTGGCATTATGAGGTATCAGGCAAAAAGTTTTTTTTTCCATCCAAGTATGAAGTATCAGGCACAAAGTTTGTTTCCCCATCTAATCAGATGTGAATGATTTAGAAAAAATTAAGAAGATTGATATGTAAAGTATCAAAGATAATAAAATAGGAAATAATATCAGGGATGCTCCTGATTAGAAAATAAAATGACTGAAATCAATAAAAAAAATATAGCTGAAACCATTTACATCCCTTTCAAAATTGTCATTTTTGACTTGTACTGACCGTGTCTAGCAACTTTCATAAAATAATTTTCTGAGGAGAATAGCTGAAATCAGTTAAATAACTGAAAAAATCATTCCTTTAATAATAATGTGCAAAAAATTATAATTAGATCACAAACATGTGTATGTATATTTAGATTTCTTTAAAAATGTCAAGCAAATTAAAAAACAAAAAGTTGACATTATGTGTGATGACAGATGACATCTTGTCACATATATACCTGAGCAGCCCTTTCCTGTGTATCTTTCAGAGCACCTTTTAATCTATTTACTTCACCATTTAACCTTTTAACTTCCTCTGCGTTCCATTTATTCTCAGCCATTAGCTAAAAAAAATGAAAAAAAAATGTGTACTATCTTTTTTCTGAACTATTAGGTTTGGCTTAGTTTATGGTGTTTAATACCAACTTTCACCAATATTACAGTTTTCTTGGTAGAGGAAACTGGAGTACCTGTAAATCTAACTACTATATGATAACTACCACAACAGCCCCTCTGAACTAATAGACCACCTGTTAAATACTAGTTGTGGTCACATGACTTACAGTTTAAGTAGATACAGAATTTTTTTAAATTATTTTCTTCAAATATGTGACAAAAAAACTTTCTTTAATGAAAAACACTTAAGAATATTTCAGGAATTCCTGATTAATAAGGGCAGTTTTAGTGGGTGGGCAGTTTTAGTGGGTGGGTCAAATTACAGCAAGTAAATATAAATGTCATTGATTGCATAAGTCTGTAATATAATGAAAAATTATAGCTATATAACACTGAAATAAGCACGACGTAGATTAAAACAAATATGGAAACACAATATTTGCTAATGCATGCTCTTACTAGCAAAATATTTATTACAGAACATGTGTAAAAAGGATGGACTTTCTTTATGACTTTTTTCTTCTGAAAACAGCAAAACTGCAGCACAAAAACAGCAAAACTGCAGCACAAAAACAGCAAAATTGCAGCACAAAAACAGCAAAATTGCAGCACAAAAACAGCAAAACTGCAGCACAAAAACAGCAAAACTGCAGCACAAAAACAGCAAAACTGCAGCACAAAAACAGCAAAACTGTAGCACAAAAACAACAAAACTGTAGCACAAAAACAGCAAAACTGTAGCACAAAAACAGCAAAACTGTAGCACAAAAACAGCAAAACTGCAGCACAAAAACAGCAAAACTGCAGCACAAAAACAGCAAAACTGTAGCACAAAAACAGCAAAACTGTAGCACAAAAACAGCAAAACTGGAGCACAAAAACAGCTATATAGAAGACAAGACTGTTTTTATATATTTTTGTTTTGTTTTTGACAAATAGCCACATACATTCTATAATTTATAATAAAGTTTTTGACAAATAGCCACATACATTCTATAATTTATAATAAAGTTTTTGACAAATAGCCACATACATTCTATAATTTATAATAAGGGTTGCTGTAATAATAATTTCTATATTATGTTAAATCTTACCTTGGAATCTTTACCTTTGTCATTCTTTCTTGTAAGTTTATTCTCTGCTTTCTTTAAGTTGTCTTTAAGAGCTTGGATCTCAAGATCAGTCTATAACAACATAATGCAGACATGTATATGAAAGCTTAATCAATACTACATCTACAATGTCCTTCCTGGTTATAGTTCTTGTTGATAAATACAGCCAAACCTGCCCTAAAGGGCACCTCTATATAACCAATCACTGTCTATAAAGGGCACCTCTATATAACCAATCACTGTCTATAAAGGGCACCTCTATATAATCAATCACTGTCTATAAAGGGCAGGCTCATTTCTCCCATTAATGAATAATGCATATAATTTAAACCTTTATAAAGGTCAACTGCTCATAAAGGCCACATTTTCAGGTTTGTTTGAGCAGCCTTTCTATCCAGGTTTTTGACTGTATCAAGAAAATAAATAATAGATAATGATTGATTGTTAATTCTGTCATTCTGTCATTCTGTGTGTTGAAGTTAACTGTACCAAAGATTTTATATTTAATTAGCAGTGTACTGCAATATTCACAAAATGCTACTACAAATATACCCAATTATTAATTCAAATCATCCAACGAAATGACTTATCTTAGTTCTAGATAACAAGGCTAGACTGCAATGCTAAATCAAGAAGCTAAAGTACAGTGGAACCTGTGCAATCAGACACCTGAGTTATCCGACATCCTGTGACATCCGACAAAAATTTGTGCTCCCAAAGTATTTCTGTTAACTAAAATAAAACCTGAGTATTCCGACATCCTGTACAATCAGACACATTTCCCTGGTCCCTTGATGTGTCAGATTAGACAGGTTCTGACATCCTGTACAATCAGACACATTTCCCTGGTCCCTTGGTGTGTCAGATTAGACAGGTTCTGACATCCTGTACAATC
>MJUT01056336.1:109988-123362 GCA_002080005.1 Gigantidas platifrons
GACACATTTCCCTGGTCCCTTGGTGTGTCAGATTAGACAGGTTCTGACATCCTGTACAATCCGACACATTTCCCTGGTCCCTTGGTGTGTCAGATTAGACAGGTTCTGACATCCTGTACAATCTGACACATTTCCCTGGTCCCTTGGTGTGTCAGATTAGACAGGTTCCACTGTAGATGTGTAGTATATACAAATGCATATCATACACACTAAACTATGGTATACCTTTTCAGCATTTCTCCTCATCTCATCATTATCTCTTAGACTTCTGTTCATCTTATCTTGTAGATGAAGTTGTAGATCTTTAAAAGTCTTTCCTAGGACATCACGGTCATCTAGTGGAGATACAGGGCTCTAAAAATACAATTGTTATTAATATAGGAGCAAGTAAATAGTATCTGATGCCAAATAAGCAAGCTTAATAGCTATGTCATGGAGAGGAAACTGTGCTGTCATTTAAATCTTTTAACATTTATAACTATTATCCTGTCACCATTAACAATGGATGTAATTTAAGAGATGCATGTTCATCCCTACTGTAGACTGAAACATTATCATTTACCTTACATAGAATAGTCTTCCCTATTGTAGACTGAAACATTAACATTTACCTTACATAGAATAGTCTTCCCTATTGTAGACTGAAACATTATCATTTACCTTACATAGAATAGTCTTCCCTACTGTAGACTGAAACATTATCATTTACCTTACATAGAATAGTCTTCCCTACTGTAGACTGAAACATTAACATATACCTTACATAGAATAGTCTTCCCTATTGTAGACTGAAACATTAACATATACCTTACATAGAATAGTCTTCCCTATTGTAGACTGAAACATTAACATTTACCTTACATAGAATAGTCTTCCCTACTGTAGACTGAAACATTAACATTTACCTAACATAGAATAGTCTTCCCTACTGTAGACTGAAACATTAACATTTACCTTACATAGAATAGTCTTCCCTACTGTAGACTGAAACATTAACATATACCTTACATAGAATAGTCTTCCTTATTGTAGACTGAAACATTAACATTTACCTTACATAGAATAGTCTTCCCTACTGTAGACTGAAATATTATCATTTACCTTACATAGAATAGTCTTCCCTACTGTAGACTGAAACATTAACATATACCTTACATAGAATAGTCTTCCCTATTGTAGACTGAAACATTAACATTACATAGAATAGTCTTCCCTATTGTAGACTGAAACATTAACATTTACCTTACATAGAATAGTCTTCCCTACTGTAGCAGTGATTGGGATTACCACGCGCCCCGCGCCATAGTCGCATTACCCGACGAAATGGCGCATTTCCACATAAAAACTCTGCGTCATATGCGCGCATTCGTTTTCTGATGAAGTCAGACGTACATACAGCCGAACCATTCTGTCAAGACTGCACGGACATAGTCCCATTGAAAAAATTTAATCCCAATCACTGTATCTAATTTATAATTTAGTTTTTATTTCAAAATGATCTGTGAAAGTTCAACATCGATATCTGGTACCTTGTGTACATACAATTTTATACCTTTACATACGGAATTCAGGCTTAAATAAATCGTAAACCAGTTTCAAAAACTAATATATATGATAACCGCAAAGTACAACATCGAGCAACAACGGACTTGTAACACTTTCCCGGCGGGAAGTATCGGATACCGATCAGTATGTCGCTTTCCCGTGTTTTTTTTACTTTCCCCGGGAAACGGGAAATGGGAATTTGCATGCATTGCACAGTGTTTATCATGCATATCAGATGGATATTTTTGTCCAGATCAAAGTTTAAGCCAAGAATTAAAAAAAAGTGTTAAGTTCAAGCTCGTATGTCCTTCATCATATTTATTCAAACAGAAGGGTGTGAGTTGTCAGATAGTTATATATCTCCTCCACCCATGTATTAAAGTTTGTTAAATGTTTTTATTCTACATTATTTTTCACACTGGATTTTGGCACATAGTTCTGCCATTATGGTCCATTCATATCAAAAATGTCCCATTGACAAGGAAGGAAAGGGGGCCATAGTCCCATTGAAATTTTTTTAATCCCAATCACTGCTGTAGACTGAAACATTAACATTTACCTTACATAGAATAGTCTTCCCTACTGTAGACTGAAATATTAACATTTACCTTACATAGAATAGTCTTCCCTACTGTAGACTGAAACATTAACATATACCTTACATAGAATAGTCTTCCCTACTGTAGACTGAAACATTAACATTACATAGAATAGTCTTCCCTACTGTAGACTGAAACATTAACATTTACATTACATAGAATAGTCTTAGTTGGCTGCTAATGACTGATAAATATCAATATTTTCTCAAGATTGATATGTGATGCCTAGCAATATGCTTTGCCATTATAATTCATTGTTAAATCACAAATATGACAAACTATTGAACCTTTGTTCATTGATCTATATATCCCTTAGATTTGCTTCATTCAAACTCAAGTATTTCCACACAGCAGAATTGTATGAAACTGGCGGAGAGCTTGCTTTTTGGCATGCTTTAAAATAAAACAGTATCAGATTGGAATCGCTTTGGTTAGCACATATTGATTCATGTATCGCAAAAGAAAACATTATGATGCAGCTAATGACCCACCACAACATACCTTCCCTGCTTTAACTGTTTGGGATAGATCTTTCAGCCTCTTTCTGAGATGACCAAGAGATACTGTATCATTCAGTTTCTGTCTTTCATCTTCTAATTGATCTTTTAAATTGTGATTCATTGCCTGAAATAGAAACATTCAATTTCTGGATATGTCCAGCAGAAGCTTGATACTACAAGTACATTTTGGCACCTTTGGGTCTATTGTTTAAAAAAAAGTTAAGCTAGAATCACAAAAATCCATCTGAACCTTTACTCTATCAAGGATCACTGTTTTAAAATTTCAAAAGGATCAGTCAATTAGAACTCAAGATGTTGTGAAATATTAATGTGTCTACGCTCACTCAACAGACAGACTACGGTGACACACCCATACAATAATACAATCACACAATGATGACACACCCATACAATAATACAATCACACAACGATGACACACCCATACAATAATACAATCACACAACAGACAGACTACGGTGACACACCCATACAATAATACAATCACACAATGATGACAAACCCATACAATAATACAATCACACAACGATGACACACCCATACAATAATACAATCACACAATGATGACACACCCATACAATAATACAATCACACAACAGACAGACTACGGTGACACACCCATACAATAATACAATCACACAACGGTGACACACCCATACAATAATACAATCACACAACGATGACACACCCATACAATAATACAATCACACAATGATGACACACCCATACAATAATACAATCACACAACGATGACACACCCATACAATAATACAATCACACAACGATGACACACCCATACAATAATACAATCACACAACGATGACACACCCATACAATAATACAATCACACAACGATGACACACCCATACAATAATACAATCACAGAAATTTTGATGACATATAAAATTAACATAATTTAAAAATAACATCAAATATCTTAAGAATAAGGATAAAAACATTCTCTTTGCATGATACAGGAGCATTTCGTACTAGTTTCGAGATTCCTTTCTATCAATCAATTGTAGAAATGTTTTTTTATGATCTATTTACTCATTAATGTTCTGCTATTATGCGCTGTGCGTATACATTTTACTCAAGGGGAAAAAAGGCTGTTGGCCACTGGTCCCCCGACGCCAAGGTTATATGGTAAGATTAAATTTTGAAACTACTGTAAACTAGAGGTTCAGGTGAGCCTGTATCACTCACCTGACTTAAATAATTCTGAAAGGGGACCACCCAAGGACCATTTTGAAGTAAAAAAAGGAGAGTAACTCTGGTTAGATTTGTCGAAAAATCATCATTATCGAACTTGACCTAGATATTCATGAGATACACTTACATACCAAACCTAGTTTCAATCTGACTTTTTGTTCACAAGTTATAATTTGGAAACCAAAAAAAATAGCAATTTTGAAGTATAAAAATGGATGTAACTCTGGTAAGATTTGTCGAAAAATGATCGCTATTGAACTTGACCTAGATATTCATGAGATACACTTACATACCAAACCTAGTTTCAATCTGACTATTTGTTCCCAAATTATCATCTGGAAACCAAATATTTAGCAATTTTGAGGTATAAAAAGGGGCACAACTCTAGTAAAAATTGTCGAAAAATTGTCATTATCGAACTTGACCTAGATATTCATAAGATACACTTACATGCCACACCTAGCTTCAATCTGACTTTTCATTCACAAGTTATCATCTGGAAACCAAACACACGGACAGACGGATGGACGGATGACACCCATTTCTATAGTCCCCTTGGACGAAGTGTCGGGGGACAAAAATACTTAACTTTCAACTTTTAAATTAAGGATACTCTTTAAGAAGTAAACCAGACTTGACAAATATGATATACTGAATATGTTTATCATAGTTTGCACATGCTACAAGGGGGAGGCGGGGTTGTTGTTATGGTGCGTAATGCCACATTCAACAATATTTTAGTTATATCTGGGGTTACTTACAAAGGTGATAGTAAAGGAGCTGTGTAATTTCAATATACATGTATATCATATATTTAGATTAAAATACAGGTGTGTTGTATATTCATTATCAATGATTTTCCCAAGCCTATATTGTTTACCCTATATCGCATACTCTATCATATGGGTGTCTTCTTCGAAGACCGTGTTCAACAATATATATACCTCTTTAAATTTGAAGTATTAAAGTAGGTAAGATTTGGTTACAAAAAATTCAAATTAACTATAAAAATTAAAATTTTACAATAGATTTTTCAGATATTTGGAATTGTTATATTAGAATTGGACCAAAACTTACAAATATAACCTTTTGAATACATATGAAAGAAATTTGAAAAATGATAAATTTGGGAAGTAACTCTATTCAGATAGAAATATAGTGAATATAGAGAAGGCCATACAAAGTTAATTTCTTGGTTCTCAGGCCCGCCCGCATGTGGAAATTCGTCGCCGCATTGCCGATTTTTTTGCAAAAATAATAAAAAAAAAAAATTAAATGTGGTAGCGCTGTCCGTACGAAAAAAACAACTGCATCCGTTTTTCTCTTATATCGCGTGGTCAGTGAAACGCTTTAAACCGCATCATGCTTAAATGAGATTTAAAGCATCGTTATGACAATGTATAAATAAAAAACGTGTTTCCGTTTGACATTTAGACAAAATGTCAATCGTTTCTGTGCAAATTCGGCACAAATGTTTGCCAGTTTTACCAGGAACATAATAGGGGGCTACTGCGAAGCTTGTACCTTATTGGAATTGTTTACGGAGATAAAAAAATGGTACGTTGGGACCAGCGGATTGGACGTTTCCATAAAAATTAACCACTTGTGATGTTTCTGCCACCATCGGAAGAAATAAAATTGAAATTTTCAATAAAGTAATGAAAAGATTTATACATTGCCATATTTTTCACAAAAAAAAAAGAAGAAAAAATGCCTCCCTCATCACTTTTTACAGCAGTAAAAGGATAAAAAAAAATGCCGCCCTCCCTCATCAATTTTGACAAAAAAGGGCCCGAGAACCAAGTAATTAACTTTGCATGGCCTAAATACATGTATTATCAAAGGCATGGTTGAAATATATGATATAATGAACATTACATATCAAAATCTGTATCACATGCCGTATCAACCCTCGACCTATATCATCCCTCGGGTGATATAGGGTTCTCGGGTTGATACGGCATGTGATACAGATTTTGACATGTAATATTCAGTATATACAATCCACCTTGAAATGATTTTACATTAACTGGCAGTATTTGTTGTCCCCTTTAAAAAGAATAGATTCAGTTATTTGTGTTTATTACCAAAGATGGGAACCAAACTTCACAACTTTAGTTCAAGATATATAGGTTTGATTGTGTGTACTATAAAACTTTCTGGCACAAATTACAAGAACTGTTTCTTACCTTAGCGGCTTCAAGTTGGTGAATAAGTCTTTTATTTTCTTCCTCTTTGGCATCCAAATGACGAGCTTGTCTAGACGATTCCTGTGCTTTAGCCTTCTCTGCTACTATCTGATTCTCCATCACCATCCGTTCATTCTGAAAAACCCAATGTATCAACCATTATTGTCTAGGTCTAGGTTGTCTTGCAGTAAATCTTTAGTTGGATAGTTGGGACCAAAATATATCTGTAAATCTAATAAAAGTCCATCAAGTCGAAAATATAATTACTGTTGAACCTTACAACTCTGAACTTCAAACCTTGAACCTTGAACCACAGAAATGTTTAAAAATATAACATACATAAAACTCACTTAACAAAACGTTTGTGATTAAAAAACAGCAGTGTAATTATTCTCAATATTCCCATCTAATTGAAAAGTAGATGGTTCAGTTTATGGTTTTTAATGCCACTTTCAATAATATTTCAGTTATATTGTGGAGAAAACCAGAGTACCCGAAGAAAACCACTGATCTGTCGCAAGTCATTGACAAACTTTATCACATAATGTTGTATCGAGTACTCCTCGCCATGAATGGGGTTCTAGCTCACAATGTTAGTGGTGATATGCATTGATTGCACAGGTCGTTATAAATCCAACTACACATTCTCTTTAGGAAACTCTCCACTCCTTCTGAAAACAGATACAGTATATTGTAAAGATTTAGTAGACTAATCTCTAATTGATCATTTGAAATTTGACCTCTGACACGACATCACCAAGTGGTCTAACATTTCCCTGGAAACCTTCAATATGTACATGTTCTTACAACAAGCCTTTATTAAATACCAGAAACTATAATAGATATTAAAATTTGTACTCAATGAGTGGATATAATTAATAATATACTCATCAAATTAATTAAATAATCAAGAGAACATGGAAATTTAAGAATATTGGTATCCAACAAATTTTTTCTTCAAAAGTATCATGAAATACACGATATTAGAATAAAATCCAAGATGATTACAAAAAATAAAAGAACCGCCTAGCGCATAAATGTGTGACGTATCCCCCTGCACTTGCATAATATTTAGTTTTATATATATATAGAAAGCAGTCTTGCAGTCTTAATGTATAACATACTTACAAGCCACATGCAAAAATTTATTCAAATCTATCCATGTTTACTAAAGTTATTGAGTAAATTAGACACAATTCTCAAAATTTGTGATTTTTCAACCAAAAACTAAGATTTTCCCCCAAAACCCTTGCTTCAAATATTTCCATGTATGAACCCATCCAAGATAATTATAATTACAAGCCACATGCAAAAAAATTATTATTCAAATCTATCCATGTTTACTCAAGTTATCACGTAAACAAGACACAATTCTCAAAATTGGTGATTTTTCAACCAAAAACTAAGATTTTCTCCCAAAACCCTTGCTTCAAATATTTCCATGTTAAAACACATCCAAGATAATGATAACTACAAGCCACATGCAAAAAAATATTCAAATCTATCCATGTTTACTCAAGTTATCGCGTAAACAAGAAAGTGTGACGGATGGACAGACGGACAGACAGACGGCCGCTATTACTATATCCCTCAGCGCTATCACGGGGGGATACAAATTAATGGAAAGAGTTTATATTTTCTCTGAAACGCTGTATCAAACGGAAAGAGTTGATATTTTCGCTGAAATACTGTATAAAAGCAGAGTAAGGCAGTAAGGTTAGCAGGATGAGTTTATACTTTATAGAAGATAATCTTTTAAATCTACATTAGGCAAGAAGGTATAACAATTTAACTGACTACATTAACTAAACCACAGAAGTTATCAGTACTGGTGGCATCTGACATATAAGGCCATGCAATAAAATCAAAATGAGATAGACAGTATTTAACTCATAAAACTAACTATTTAATTTGTATGTCCTAACAGTAAATTACCAAATTTTTCTATTCAATCAACATTTAGTTTTAGAATGAGAACTATAACAAATGAACGTTAGATAATACCGAAGGGGCAATCAAATTGGACAATCTGGAGAAACTGGTAACATAGGATACACAGAACGAAGAAAAACAAAACAAAAACAATCCAGAGAAACTGGTAACATAGGATACACAGAACGAAGAAAAACAAAACAAAAACAATCCAGAGAAACTGGTAACATAGGATACACAGAACGAAGAAAAACAAAACAAAAACAATCCAGAGAAACTGGTAACATAGGATACACAGAACGAAGAAAAACAAAACAAAAACACAACATAATAGGTGTTGGACACCACTATATACAAACAAACACAAATAACATAAATAAGACATGAGCCCTCATACAAACAACTAGATGTAAAGATGAACCGAATATCGTTTATATGCAGAAATTGTACGTCACAATACAGAACTCAGAACATAAAAGGACAACACAAAAAACAAATGAGCTTTGTTTTGATAATTTTAGTTGAAAACAGCACTATTTTAGGGATTGCAATATTTTTCAATTCTACCAGTACTTCACTATTTACAGGCGATACTTTTGATTAAAACCTTAACAATTTTCATGAATAGCTTATACAACACTCCTTAAAATCAGGAGGTACCAAAGACCATTTTAGGAGGGTAAAAGTATCTGGAACCACCCCTTATTGAAAGGCCTGCTATTTAGATTTCAGAACATTACCCATCATTCCTCGAAGCTGTAAATTGATTTCAATAGGCAATTTTTCTGAAGATATTTTTGAAAGAAAGTTTGTTTTAAATACCAGATATTTACATTGTAGACTGTCCGTGGTTGATTTTAATCTGACAACCTCTAGACTTTCCATGATTGATTTTATACTGATAAACTCTAGACTGACCATGATTGATTTTATACTGATAAACTCTAGACTGACCACGATTGATTTTAATCTGACAAACTCTAGACTTACCATGATTGATTTTATACTGACAAACTCTAGACTGACCATGATTGATTTTAATCTGACAAACTCTAGACTGACCATGGTTGATTTTAATCTGACAAATTCTAGACTAATCATGATTGATTTTAATCTGACAGATTCAAGACTGACCATGATTGATTTTAAACTGACAAAATCTAGACTGACCATGATTGATTTTAAACTGACAAACTCTAGACTGACCATGATTGAATTTATACTGACAAACTCTAGACTGACTATGATTGATTTTAATCTGACAAACTCTAGACTGACCATGATTAATTTTAAACTGACAAACTTTAGACTGACCATGATTTAATTTATACTGACAAACTCTAGACTGACCATGATTTAACTTATACTGACAAATTCTAGACTGACCATGATTAATTTTATACTGACAATGATTGATTTTAATCTGAAGGACTGTGGACTGACCATGATTGATTATATTTCTGACAGACTCTAGACTGACCATGACCGATTTTCAATTGACCCACTGTGGACTGACTCTAAACAAGTCATAATTACAAATTAAGATTGCAGTTTTGAAGGATATTAAAATGATAAATTAATTATACATTGAATGTAAACAAGTGATGAAAAAAATTCTCTCATCATCTTAAATGCCATTAAAAACATATTTATTGATCTCTGATAGGCATAAGAAAGTTTATAAATTGAGGTTTGCTATCAACTACAAGTTCTGACAATTCTAAGACTATATGGAAATATCATAGACTGAAAGTTAGTGTTCCAATACTTGCCACTTCTCCTGGCTAAATAAAATACATATTAAAGTTATAACATACATGCCACCTCTCCTGGCTAAATAAAATACATATTAAAGTTATAACATACATGCCACCTCTCCTTGTTAAATAAAATACATATTAAAGTTATAACATACACGCCACCTCTCCTTGTTAAATAAAATATATCATATAGCAAAAATAATATTGAGAGAAAAAAAATATGCAACCTACTTTTTGGAGATAAATTAGGTCACTGTAATACTATAATGATCTGATTTCAATATGTGTAAAAAATATATTCCCAGTTCAACTCTTAATAAAATGTCATGTATATTTACATCTTTGCTTAAAGGCATATTGTCTACGATTTTGTTGAAAATTTGTAACTGTCCATAAATGATTTGTTTAAGCTATCATTAAACAATTATGTTGCAAAATATACGATTGGTGTTCTTTTTTTGACAAAAAAGACCCAAAACTATCGCTATCGGAATTATTGTCCAGGATGACAAAATATTCCAAGTGAAAGTAACAGCGTCACCTATAAAAACAGAAGTTTGGAATTCTCTGGGTTTTAGCTTTGAGGTAAGGAAAATACTGTTAAGATTCAAACACTTCAAACTGTCACGCTCGTTTTAATGTTGTTTGAATCTTAACGATTCGTAGCGTATTCGCCAATAATTGGTTGTTTAATCTTCATTTTATGAAGGTCAGTATGGAAAACAACAATAATTTTGGGTATGAAAAAATACAAATGCGGTAGACAATATACCTTTAAATAGCTGGGATAAAACTTAAACAGAGGTCAAATAGCCCAAGACCACTAAAATTTGGACTGGGCCCCTGAACATTTTCAAACAGTAGTCCAGATGGCTACTGAAATATTAAATACTTCATGCACTAAGTTAATTGCTGGACCCCAAGAATATTTTCTGGGCTACTAAGAAGTTTTGTTTCTGAATAGAGTTGTAAAACTCATTGTGAAAAATTTTGTCAGTCATGTTACATGATGACTCATGATGGAATACATTACAAAAAGGTTCTAATATTGTTTGAAAAATGACAATAAAATTTCATTGTGTGCAGAAACATTTTAATAACCTACAATGTGTTATGGCATATTAAGGAAATATTGTCTAGCCTTATATAAATATTACTAACAACTATGAGCATTTGTAATTGTCATTAATGGCAGCCCATGATTTATATACAATGTATACCATGGAGGTCTAATATTTTCATAAATTTTACCCCTCACTCTGCTGCACTCCTCTGATTAAATTGTCATGAATATATGATCTACCCATGGCAAAACCTCCTATAACCACAGGCTGCCATGAATTATTTTTTAAAGGGCAATAACTTTGGCCAGGTGAGCTAAAACACACAATTGTATTACAAAAAGCACTGACAAAAAGAGCTCTTGAGCCTCATTTATTATCCCTGATATTTCACAATATTTCATTACTACAAACCTGTGCACGATTATCAGCTTCCTTAAGTTTACGTTTTAGTTCATTTAATTCTCGTTGAGTGTTTTCCATCCTGTCCTGGTGTTCAGCATCTAAATGTCTGGTTTTATGAAGTTGGTCTTCAAGTGTATTATTCATATCTTGTTGATGTTGAAGTGAAAGTTCTAATTCTCCTAACCTCTGAATAATACAAGACATAGAAAACATTGACAAAAGTTCTAATTCTCCTAACCTCTGAATAAAACAAGACATAGAAAACATTGATAAAAGTTCTAATTCTCCTAACCTCTGAATAATACAAGACATAGAACACATTGATAAAAATTTGAATTCTCCTAACCTCTGAATAAAACAAGACATAGAAAACATTGATAAAAGTTCTAATTCTGCCAACCTCTAAAAAATACAAGACATAGAAAACATTGAGAAAAACTCAAATTCTCCTAACCTCTGAATAAAACAAGATATAGAAAACATTGATAAAAGTTCGAATTCTCCTACAGAGTTCTTGAAGCCTGTTGGTTTTGCCGATAAAAACAACAGAAATATCGGCTCAGACGTCCAATTGAAAAAAATGTGATGTTTTCATTTTTTCAGGAAATTCGTACCCGTACCGCATAAATTATAATGAAGAACCATTCGGAATTCCTATGGCGGATGAGACCAAAGAGCTTCTGTACCATAACAAACAAGTATGACTACATCATGGCCGATCAAATTTCGCACAGCAGCTAAGCCGGGTGTGAAGAGGAAGAGTGATAAAGATACTCAGAACAAATATAATGAAAAGTACGAAGGCAATAGGAAGCGGTTATTTTTAATCAGCTGGGCTACAGACAGACCTTGGCTGCAAAATGACAACGAAAAAGGAATGACTTGCAAAATTTGTGTTGAACATTATGGGGATAAGTTAAGTTTACAGGGCATGAGTAAAAAACATCTTTACATTGCAGGTTCCAAAAATTATAAAATCAGTACAGTATCTGACTATGAGAAATCTCGTGTACATATTGATGCAGTTAAGAATACTAAAATCACCAACAAAAAAACACCAAGAATTCTGAGAGTATTGCACATAGCAATACATTGTCCCCTACGTATACCGGCCGCAAAAATCAGAGGAACTAAAATATTAGAAATATCACCTTGCAGCGACTAGATTTTAAATTACAAGTTCAAGGGCCATAACTCAGGCAAAAATCATTCGGTCAGAACGAAATTCGAACTTAAATTGTAACTTATCTAGATATAGCCACATACCAAATATCAAGTCAATATATCAAAGGACGTAAAAAAAAAGTCCAGAAAACTTAAAATTTGAAGAAAAAAAAATACAAGTTCAAGGGCCATAACTCAGCCAAAAATCATTCGACCGGAACGAAATTCGAAATTAAATTGTAACTCATCTAGATATAGCCACATACTAAATATCAAGTCAATATATCAAAGGACATAAAAAAAAAGTCTAGAATATTTAAAATTTGAACAAAAAAATACAACTTCAAGGGCCATAACTCAGCCAAAAATCATTCAACCGGAACGAAATTCAATCTTAAACTCTAACTCATCTAGATATAGCCACATACTAAATATCAAGTCAATATATCAAAGGACGTTAAAAAAAAAGTTCGGAAAACTTAAAATTTGAACAAAAAATACAAGTTCAAGGGCCATAACTCTGCCAAAAATCATTCGAGCGGAACGATATTCGAGCTTAAACTGTAACTCATCTCGATATAGCAACATACTAAATATCAAGTCAATATATCAAAGGACGTAAAAAAAAAGTCCGGAAAACTTAAAATTTTAATGTGACGGACGGACGGATGGAACCTAAAACTATAGTTCCCTTTGGCTTCGCCGGTAGGGGACTAAAAAAATTGGCATGGCTCTTAAAGAGCACACTAGAAAAGAATTAAAATTTAGGAATGTTCATGCCTTGATTAAAAAAAATAGGCCATTATCTGAGAGAGTGCATGTGATAGTGAGGAAAGTAGGGACAAGAGTGATATAGACAGTAATGGTGAGATTGATAGTGAATCAGAGTGTGAGCAGAGAGAGCACATGTGATAGTGAGGGGAATAGGGACAAGAGTGATATAGACAGTAATGGTGAGATTGATAGTGAATCAGAGTGTGAGCAGAGA
>MJUT01056336.1:174420-196652 GCA_002080005.1 Gigantidas platifrons
TTTTGTGTCTACTTATTACAATGTTTTGCTCCTTGTATGTAACTTTTGTGTCTACTTATTACAATGTTTTACTCCTTGTATGTAACTTTTATTTCTACTTATTACAATGTTTTGCTCCTTGTATGTAACTCTTTTTTATAGATTGTACTTTACAATATGTTTTAATATGTCAATTAGGGCCTCAGGGAAGATTAGTTATTAACTAACTGTGTAATCCTCTATATATAAAGAATTTATTATTAATATTGATTTGATTCTTTCTGCACAAGCAGCAGAAGTCACTTCATAGGGGTAGAACATCACTGTCAGAGGAGAAAATAATTCCTATTTATATAGAGCATGGAGTAGCCTCACATAATGGAGAACATTCACCAAAATTTACTTAACAGGTGTCACTCGAATACTAACAGTGGTTAGCTGAGCGTTTTATTTTCGCAGACTTATTTAACCTTATTTAACTATGTAAAGTGATCACGTCATCACATTGAAATGTCTTTGAGGACAACGTTGCAATCATATTTGGGTCACGGACACCTCTTACTAACTGTGAATCCGAATATAAAATAAAATTACATTCTTATAATTTTTTTCTTATGTCCTCCATGAGCAAAAATCAATATTTTCAATAAATTTGTAATTAGTAAATAGCATAGTACATGTGTAATAACTGTAGAATTAGGTATAGTAGTACAATTACATGACATACATGTACGTTGTTAAACAAAGTTTGATATTGGTTCACAATTACATGACATACATGTACGTTGTTAAACAAAGTTTGATATTGGTTCACATTCTTTTTATTTCCTTTTATAAATGATTTTGGTGTTGGCTTCCTAGTTTTAATTGTTGTATCGCGATTTTATACATTTTTGTTTTTTGTACTTTCATAGTAAATAATTGTTTATTAATGGTCAGAATCAAATAATTTCAATCAATTTCACGTACATTATTCTTGGCGAATTGTATGTACAAGGTGTCGGATTCCAACAACAGTGGCTTGTCTTTAATATACAGAACTTTATCATAAAAAAATATGTACATCTATATCATTTTTAAGATATAAATACTATAAAAAAAAACAAAAAAAAACAACTAATTGTGTAACCTCATCTTCATCTCTTTGAAAAGTAGCTTGGACTCGTCATGATATAGCTGAAAAATTGCCGTAAACAAAAATTACCCACCGACTCCCAACATGATGTTAAAAACATATTCTGTCTCAAACATAAATATCTACATTTGTTAATCTACTATTTAAGTGGATTTTTGGAAAGGGTGTTAATTTTGCGATTCTTAGTCAAACTGTTTGCAAAAATTGAAAAAAGCACAATTAAACATTTTACGATGTCAGCTTTCTCTTAAGTCATTTAATAAAGACATCAAACATTCTGAAGATATGGAAAAAAAATAAAACGTGAATACCTGGGTCGTATTATAGATAATGTTGATTTTTTTCATGAACAGTCATATGTGCATTTTATTTTCATCAACAGTCATGTGTGGATTTTATTTTTCATCAACAGTCACTTGACTATTATTAATTGGTAATAATACTAATGTGATTTTTATGTGATAAAATTTGTCAGTTACTTGCGGCAGGTCGGTGGTTTTTTTTCCGGGAACTCCGGTTTCCTCCAGCAATAAAACTGACCGTCATGAAACAAGAAGAGTATGGGTTCATTTCAACGGTAATACAAGCTATTTACCAACCTCTACACTAAATACAAAATATATTTGGGTGGTGTTCATTAAATTACATGATAGCGCTACATATGATAATAGAAGAAAATCATATGAATGGTTAAAGCACCAAGCATTAAAATACAACTTTATCTCTTTGAAGGTTTACTTTATAAGGAATCAATCTTATCGGGACAAATCCGCGGATCAGAAGCAATAATTAAACTGTTGAACTTTCTTGAATAAGGTTCTTGAAAACCGGACACTTATTATATACAAAGCTGCATGGACGCGGCCGAGACACATATTCATGTCATTAAGAGGACGACCATTTAACTTTTAGATGTTTTTTTTTCTGAAAAAAAAATGTAGTGAAATTCTAAAGAAACAAAATAAATTGACCTGAAAGATGCAAAACATCATTAATCTGGCCCTGCAGTTCTCAAGGAGAAATTTATTATGAAAATTTGAAGGCAAATTACTGATTTTTTTATGTTCAAAAATTAAAAATTTGATTTTTGTTTCCTGTGAAAAAATCTGACTGTGGGATAAAAGATAGTGTTCTGTGTAGTGTTTTGTACATCAATGATTGTCCTTTTTCTTTTGGTCATTGTATTGCCTGCCCTTGCACTTCAGTGGGGATCTTCAAACATTTGATGCAAAAGTGAGTATGCAATTTTACATGGTTAGACCATGATATATAGTGTGAAAAAACATGTGTATAATTTTCAACCTGGTTCAATTTAGTCTGAAAAACATGTGTGCAATTTTACATTAGACCCAAATTAAGTAAAAAAAAAACCACATACATGTGTAATTTTAAATTAACTTTGCCATTGGGTCCTATGATTGTTACCAGTCACTTTGATATTAACTAGAAAAGGGTATTGGAGATATCAAATTAAAATCTATTATATTCACTTCCGTCCTTTCTATATGCCGTGCCCACCGTCATATTACGTAACGTTTTCAGATCAAGGACACCATGTAGGTAATGATATTGCCATTTGATTACATTGGTTACAAGTGTTTATCTGAAAACAAACGTTTTCGTAACCACCGTTGGTACAGTGACGCCGCCTGATGAGAAAAGTGGTGAATGTTCTCCAATGGGAGAAAATCAGTAAATTTATTGCAAGTTACATATACTGACAAGCATTATAATACATTAAATTACTGAACAGTAAAATAAAATATACAAAACCAAAAACTTGCCATTTTGCTGAAGTTTGAGAGGACCAAATGGGTAAGACCTAAATTGTGTAGGTCTCTTTATTGTCATCATTTTACACAACTTTGTATCCTCACTATCCCATCAGTTGTTTATTATTATTATTATTTTTATTCTGGAAATGTAAATAAACTTCCTCAAATATCCACAGAAAAGTTGAATTTTTATCCTGTCCTTTCACAATTTTTGCACACTTGAAGTTGAACAATGCTGGCAATTAGTTATATTTTCCATGTTCCTGATAAATGCAATCTTACAATTTGTGTGAATTTTTGGAATTTATTTTATAATAATAATTATTACTTCCCAAATGTTTCATTAAACAATTCACAAATAAAAACATTCATTGTATTTCAGAAATCAAAATTTTACTATAGCAACTCTAACATCTAACTTGAACCAAAATATCTTTTAAACACCAGAAAAAAACTTCCACTTCATAGAGAGACAACAGTTAAAAACAGTAAGGAAGATGTCTACATGTAAATCTTCAATAAAACTAATCCTTAAGATCAGTATAATTAACTCTCCCGATGCAGTGTCTACTGTAAAAATCTTGTATTTAATTTCAAGCAGATAAAACACAATTATATAAGACCCCGTTAATTCTCCAAATTACTTCTCCAAATTACGGTAAATATGATTTTTCTTGTTATTTTTTGGTGACAATTAACAAAGAAACTATGATGGAATGAAAACCAATGTATTGATAATAGGAATTAAAGGATGAGTTACGATTGTAAAGTATGTAAAGCTTATGTAAACCTAAGATGGTGTCTTGATTATCTCTTATAAGTATGGATTAAGTTACAAAGAAGTCAACAATAAGTCTACTGGTAAACATGTCTTCTTTTAACATAGACAAAGGGATAAATAAGAGTATTTATGTCCTATCAGGGGTCCAGTCACGACAAATCAACATTAAGTTTGATCTTGTCTACTACGGCTGTCATCATACCAACTCAATTTTATACATTTTTTTTTCTTTTGGATCAATATTTGGGTTTATGATTATATAATTCCTATTTCTTTTTTTAAATACAGTTGTCGTTACAAGATTTACTTTCCTTTGTGGGTACAGCAATATCATGGTGAAAACACTTGTCAATGAATTTGTCTTCATAGTAGATCAACATTTTATAGAAGGGTTTTCATAATGCTAGCTCAGTGAACAGAGAAGCAGCATACATGTATTTATATCAATTTTACAATCTTTGGTTTGACCCTAACCAGGGATCATGTATGTTATCTACTACACTCCAGTCAAGTAAGATAACTAATACACTACAGAGACAGTCCCTATGACCATAGTATTGAAAAATGGAGGGAAAAAATGGACAGCAAATACCAGGTTAGTTTAATTATTTTCTGAGCAATTTTCATTGAAATATATTTAAAATAAAGGGCTACACCAAGCAAAGTATGATACAACGGAAGTATGTCAACAAGGGAAAGTGAACAGGTATATATAAAAAGTAAGTGTCTACGCAGAATTTTGCTTCAGCACACAGTAATTTGCTGGCCTCACTGAAATTTGCTGGCCTCACTGAAATTTGCTGGCCTAACTGTAATTTGGGCATTTGTCTCATTTTACTACATTGTATTTCAAGCAATGGTTCCCTTTTACCTCTTTAACAGCTTCAATCTTGGAAACCATAAGCACTAGCTAGGTGAAATACGATTGGAAAACAATAGGCATGGAATATTTAATGAGGAATCTAATTGAAAATAATTAAACAATCAATTCATAAACATGTCAAAATTATATGAAAAATATAACTTGTGTATACCGGGTATTTTAATCTTCCATAATTGTGAAATTTAGTAATTTGGCCCCAGTTGACCCTTTTCGGTTGAGTTTATCTTTAAAACCATAATAGATAGAAGAATTCTGTTGACATATATAATGCCAGAAGCTCCTAGCACCATTAATTCACAGAACAAAACCATATTGCTTACCATGTTCACTTGGCACAACAAGCCTAGCTTCATTTCCAGGTGAGAAAGCCCTCCTTTGTGGTGATTTTGTCCCTCCATTACCATAACTGAGCTGTACCCGCCTTGGAATGTCCTCTGATGAACGTGAATGGCTTCCTCGTCCATTCAGTACAGACTTAGAATTCCCAGGGGAGCCTCTTGAAGTTTTTGGGACAGGTAGATTAGACTGGCCTCCCCTGGAGGGTGTTTTCTTCATCGTTGTGGGCGGCAGTTTTACATCTGAAAAGACATAAAAGTTGGTAGTCATATACATATTTTAATGGTTGGAAGTCTCAACAGTGTCTATTTGTACCTAAGGTTTTTTCGGTCAAAATAAGCCTTATTTGTAAAGTTAATATTACAAATTTGACAAGGAAAGAGAGAAACATCTCATTCTTACAGTTTTTGCCACTTACTGTAGATATTCCTATTTTTAGTAATCGTGGCTATTAATATTTTGACTATTGCATTGTTGGATCAATTTTCAAATGAACACTCCCAGTCAAGTTTGATTTTATTTGACTTGTCATTTGCAAACTACATTTTTGCACTCAATACACTGTTCTTTATATATTACTTCTACCTGGTATTAATGTATTACTGGTTTCTTATAGAGAGATAGGCTGGGTAAGGAACCTGAGAGAGTGAGTGATTATTGCTTAACACCAAATGACCAATTTTCAGCTATAATATTACGGTGAGAAAAAATTACATTCAAAAAAGGTCGTTAAATTTTCTTGTTATCAATGTGTTGGTATATAAATATGTTCTAAATTATTTCCCGGTCAGCAACAAAAATGTGTTGAAAAGACGTAATTAATAAACAGATCTGATTATTTTCCGTTGTCTGTTGATGAAAGCCACAGCAATTATACGTTGATTGGGTTTCCGTTGTTTACCGATGAAAGCCCAGATTCCTGATACGGACGACCATGTAGGATATATTCTAATAATTATGCACAATTGATGTTTTCTTTTGAATTTCGAATTCAATTAATTATTTTCTGTGCCATATGAAAGCTTCATAAGAGGTCAGTAACAGGTTCATATGAATACAGGCAGGTTTAGCAATGAATTCTGATGTGGAAGTTCATATGAATACGAGGAAAGATTTAGCAATGAATTCAAATGTGGAGGTTCATATGAATACGGGCAGGTTTAGCAATGAATTCTGATGTGGAGGTTCATATGAATAGGGGCAGATTTATCAATGAATTCTGATGTGGAAGTTCATATGAATACAGGCAGGTTTACCCAATGAATGCTGATGTGGAGGGTTCATATGAATAGGGGCAGGTTTAGCAATGAATTCTGATGTGGAGGTTCATATGAATACAGGCAGGTTTAGCAATGAATTCTGATGTGGAGGTTCATATGAATATGGGCAGATTTAGTAATGAATTCTGATGTGGAAGTTCATATGAATACAGGCAGATTTAGCAATGAATTCTGATGTGGAGGTTCATATGAATATGGGAAGATTTAGCAATGAATTCTGATGTGGAAGTTCATATGAATACAGGCAGATTTAGTAATGAATTCTGATGTGGAGGTTCATATGAATACAGGCAGATTTAGCAATGAATTCCGATGTGGAGGTTCATATGAATACAGGCAGGTTTAGCAATGAATTCTGATGTGGAGGTTCATATGAATACAGACAGTTTTAGCAATGAATTCTGATGTGGAGTTTCATATGAATACAGGCAGGTTTAGCAATGAATTCTGATGTGGAGGTTCATATGAATACAGACAGTTTTAGCAATGAATTCTGATGTGGAGGTTCATATGAATACAGGCAGGTTTAGCAATGAATTCTGATGTGGAGGTTCATATGAATACAGGCAGGTTTAGCAATGAATTCTGATATGGATTACAAAAGTTTTTATTTTGAACACTCAATGATATTTTGACTGTGACAACGTCAGTAATGTGACACCATACTCATACAATGAAATAAAACAAATTTATTTCACTGAGTCAAATACATGTTTTTGTTTCACTTGGAAATAATGACAGCCTTTCAATGTTAATACTATTTATTTATATACAATATACTGGTACACTTGTGATTAGTGATGGGTGACAATGAATATATAAGTACATGTAAATATTGATTTATTAAATGAAACTAATGTCAACCATGTTTACTCTAGGTATTGTTCCTTTCATAAAGACACTTTTACTGCCAATTTTGGGAACTGTGAAATTACTCAATTTTCAACATTTATTAAAAAGAATTTGATCTAACATGTAAAAATATCAAAACATCAAAGTAGCATTCAAATATTGGATACCTCCTTTGGGAAGGGGTCTTTGTGATAGTGATCGTAGGGTACTCAGGTTTCCTCCGCCAATAAAACTGACTGCCACGATATAACTGAAATATTGTTGAAAGTTGCATTAAACACCATACCCCCCCTTCCTACAATTTTTAATAAATGAGACATCAGTGACACACAAAACAAAAAAAATTGATTCATCATAAAGTTGCAGAACTAAATTACAGATTTATAGAAATCCCACTGGTTTCCTCCACCAATAAAAATGACAACCATGATATAACTGAAATAATGTTAGAAGTGACGTTAAACACCATAAACTTAACCTCTTTGGGAGGAGTTATACACCACAGCAGATAAACTAAATCTCATTTATATACCCTTAGGTTTCCTGGGAGCTGTGTAATGGAATTACCTAACTAAATGTTGGATTATATACAGCATACTGGTATGTTTATTAGAAAGTTTTTAAATTGAAAATGACCATTTTTATGTCTTTATGGCAGTGAAAATGCATGCATTAAAGTACATTTCTTACCATTAATATTTTCCTATTGACAATTTGTACAGGTAAATCCTATAACCTTATATTAGTGTACATACCAGTACACAATTTGTGTACAATTATTGTACAATTTGTACAGGTCAATCCTATAACCTTACATTGTATATTAGTGTACATGTACATACCAGTTTATATGTACTTGAGCATGTTAAGATGCTCTTAAGAATCTTAATAACTTTTGGCATAATAACTTCTACCTTACAAAAATTAGGCTTACATGTTACTTAGTTCAGAAATATAACATGAAGATTAATTTGTGTTCTAATCTTCAGTTAAAAAAAACAAGGATTCACATACCATTAATTTATAAACAATAGGATTCACATACCATTTTAAACAATATAGATTCACATACCATTATAAACAATGGGATTCACATAACAAACAATAGGTTTCACATACCATTATAAACAATAGGATTCACATACCATTATAAACAATGGGATTCACATAACATTTTAAATAACCAGTCAGCTACATGTACCTGTAGTGGCACCAAGACATTACATTCCAGAAGAAAACTGATATATACAATTTAAAATGATCCAAAGTATGATATATGTAAACACCTCAATACCAACCTACTTATATAGTAGTATTGGATTTAAAATTCAGGGGTGGTTTATATATAAAGTATGTAAAGTCAAAATGGCAATTCTCCAAGATATATAGAAACTGACAAATTAAATTCTATTAATGTTGACATGATTTGTTCGGTTGGTGAATAAATGTTCTGATTTACTCAAATTCATTTTTTCTGCTTTAATTGATAACTATGGAATTTTCTAATTAGGCCAAAGAAAAAAGACTGTTGGTTTCCCCTAACCCTGCCGTGTCAATTTTATCCTACCTGGTCAATTAATTTTATTGGCATTTTTAGTAGAAAAAAATATTTTTGAAGCCAGCCATGTCACTTTTTTCAACACGAATTAGAAATTTTTATTTGTTTTCCTCTTTTTTCCATGGATACAAGAATAATACTTAGTTATTTACCCTCCAAAGAGGAATAACAGAACAAGTATGATTATTTATTCTTTGTTCAAAGCTCAATTTTACCCCCGAAGGGTTGAAGAATATATACAAACAACGTATACAACTTACAAGTCAAATAGACAGAATAAGTACTTATGAACGTACAAATAAAATGAAAACAAATAGATCTACATTCAATTACAATTATGAAGCAGTAGAGCCCACTTTTCTCAGTGCTATCGACTTTTTAACGAATGGTACCAGAGATGCAGCTAATCGTCGGCCCTGTTGGACCTAGGGGGCAGAATTTTAGAGGGTCCGGCAAATGACGTCTTTGTGTCAGACCTAATGACCGGCAAACATTTTTACTCCTTAGGGCTGTCAAAAATTAGATTTCTGTCGGTCCTGGTTACCTCTTAGACCCCTCAACGAAGGATCTTTGATTATCATTAATAAAGTCAAAAGTCGTAAACAAATCGGTAAAAATTTCTGTTCCTTTCTGTTTATGCAAAATTTCAGGAACCAGTTCCCATTCCGAATTTTATTTCGTATCCTATCGATAATCGTTGTAAATTGTAATTTGATCATTTCCGTTATGGCAGCATGGCCAATTAAGTTTACGGAGGAGTATAATTCTGGAAATAAGCACCCACTACCTATCGATTTATCTACAGAGAATGAAAAAAAACAAAGGCCGGCAATGAGAAGGAGAGGCGACCACGGTGGTCCTTTAATCGAAAATGGAAGGACAAAATGAACAAACAAATGACGACTTGATATCAAAATACTCATTAAAGGAATAACAAAATCTTAATAATATGAAGTATTGATTATTTGATATTGCAGGGCTATCTAAATTGAATGTGATCTCAGTCACTAACTCCCGCTCCCCTTTTGGCAATATCCTTAATCTGAATATGGTCGTAGTAGTCGTTAACAGTGTCAAGGATTTAAGATTGTCCCTTTTTTTAATCATACTGTATTGGAAGTGAAATATTAAAAAAATAGGTCTGGCAAAAAGTTGATAGGTCTAGCAAAACTCTCTTACTTGCAGGATCCAATGTCTGACAGGAATTTTTTTTTATCTGCAACTCTGTGGTACCATAAACCACATAATTTGTGATGATGACAGAATTAATTATAATTTTTTAGCTCTGTCATATTCATTAAATTTAGGACAGATTCAGTTTATATCTTTGTACAGTATATTTCTCAAAGTATGGTTATTCTTACTTCTAAAGAAAAAATGAAACTCATCTTCAACCTCTTTTAAATCACAAAATTTACATACATTTTTTTCTATTCTATTTTCTTTTTTAATTCTTGTGCATCTTCCTCTTTCAATTTCAAGAAAATGATCGATACACACATTTTACCTAAAAGTTTTCTGTCTTCATAATTAATATTGAGTATATAGTTATTCATTTCATATTCAGTTTTAATTTTACTGTATATATAAATTTTACTGTTTTCTTTAGTTGATTTCAGTTGCTGTTTAATATCCTTATTAAATGAGGAGTTAGGATACTACAGGTCAAAACAAATATTTTGCTCTTACTTACATACTTATATAGTGTAGATTGTTGCTTTAGCACTTAAGTTGGGGCCACTTCAAGGTTTTTAATTAATTTTTAAAAATGAAGTAAAATATATTGATTTAAGAAGAAAAATTTCATATAAAGAAAATGACAAATTTAATAATAAAAAAGGCCGTTGGCCACTGGTCCCCCGACGCCAAGGTTACATCGTAAGATTAAATTTTGAAACTACTGTAAACTAGAGGGTCAGGGGAGCCTGTATCACTCATAATTCTGAAAGGGGACCATCCAAGGACCAATTTGAAGTAAAAAAAGGGGAGTAACTCTGGTTAGATTTGTCGAAAAATCATCATTATAACTTGACCTAGATATTCATGAGATACACTTACATACCAAACCTAGTTTCAATCTGACTTTTTGTTCACAAGTTATAATTTGGAAACCTAAATATTAGCAATTTTGAAGAATAAAAAGGGATGTAACTCTGGTAAGATTTGTCAAAAAATGATCGCTATCGCACTTGACCTAGATATTCATGAGATACACTTACATACCAAACCTAGTTTCAATCTGACTATTTGTTCCCAAGTTATCATCTGGAAACCAAATATTTAGCAATTTTGAGGTATAAAAAGGGGCACAACTCTAGTAAAAATTGTCGAAAAATTGTCATTATCGAACTCGTCCTAGATATTCATAAGATACACTTACATGCCACACCTAGCTTCAATTTGACTTTCCATTCACAAGTTATCATCTGGAAACCAATTCGGGACACACGGACAAAGTATAAAAAGGGATGTAACTCTGGTAAGATTTGTCGAAAAATGATCGCTATCGAACTTGACCTAGATATTCATGAGATACACTTACATACCAAACCTAGTTTCAATCTGACTATTTGTTCCCAAGTTATCATCTGGAAACCAAATATTTAGCAATTTTGAGGTATAAAAAGGGGCACAACTCTAGTAAAAATAGTCGAAAAATTGTCATTATCGAACTTGACCTAGATATTCATAAGATACACTTACATACCAAACCTAGCTTCAATCTGACTTTTCATTCACAAGTTATCATCTGGAAACCAAAAAGCACACAGACGGCGGACGACACCCATTTCTATAGTCCCCTTCGACGAAGTGTTGGGGAACAATGAAATACATGTAATATAGTTGTTGTAATTTAATTTTAAAAAATTAATTAATGAAATATCCCTTTCTACAGTATATTTAGTTAAAATCTAATGAAAATGAAATAAAATATATTGATTTAAGAAGAAAGATTGAAATAAAGAAAATGTCAAATTTAATGAGAAATGAAATAATATAGTTGTTCTAATTTAATTTTTTTCAAATAATTAATTAGTGAAATATCATATTCTATATTTAGTTACAATCTAATGAAAATGAAGTAAAATATATTGATTTAAGAAGAAAGATAATGTTCAGACTCTGTTCAGTCCAAGTTCAGAATCTGTTCAGAATTTCCAGTAATGTTCAGAATCTGTTCAGTCCGTGTTCAGAATTTTCAGTAATGTTCAGAATCTGTTCAGTCCATGTTCAGAATGTTCAGAATCTGTTCAGAATTTTCAGTAATATTCAGAATCTGTTCAGTCCATGTTCAGTATGTTCAGAATATCTAGCACAAAAACTGGTCTGTTTAGAATTTCTTGACTTTTTTGTAGTGTTTTGGCTTAAAATTACTTTAAACAATTTTCATGTTGGGTTTAGTTTCATTCCTAATTCAAATTTGCTGCCAAGGTCAACATTTAGAACTTTTAGGATATTAACAAAATAAATGTACCATTTCCGATCAATTATGTACGATTATTTCAGTAAATAATTAGCAACTTCCGCTAAAATTTGGGCTACGACATGGTAACATGTTTGAAATAACAAAACATCTGTTTTTAAGGGTATTTAATAGGTATCTCATTCACGATTTCTAATCAGAAACGATAAGAAAATAACAACCAAGGTCGGGACATTTGCATAAGTTTTTAGTGTTTCCATAAAAACTGTGATGGCGTCGGCAACAAAAAACGAGTGACAATTTGAATAAAAACTTATGTTTCGGTACTATTTTATCGGAACAAGCAAGTAAATCACATTTAATCAATCCATTCAATCGATTTTGGACTATTTATTTTGTTACATCCAGGGTCCGAAATTAACGGACGCTAAGACGCATTTTGCGTGTACTTTTCCGTTTTGCCTCTAAAAAATATGTAGAGGAAGCAAAATATTGCGTGTATGTTATTTTCAGTAGATTGAATGAAGCAGAAAGATCGAGAATTAACAAAAAAACATGTTCCCTTTCATATAAATGAAGCAGAAACATCGAAAATTGACAAAAAAACATGTTCCTTTCATTTATTAGCAAACGATACTGATACCGTATTAGTCTAGTCAAACTAGCTTTAAAAATCACATAACCTCAAACTAATTGCAACAAAAGGTTTCTATACATATTTTGATCCATTACCCTATCCTATTGAATATATCAAAAGTCAACAAAAATCTATCGGCTAGTTTTCGAGAAATTTTTGGGGAAAATGTTGATTTTTGTACAAAAATCTCCGAAAATTGGAAAAAATTAATATCTTTTTATCATTTCAAAATAGAATTATGGATGCTTTAAATATCCGAACATAATGACAAAATTATCCTTTTGAATAGTAATATTCAATTTGTCCTTTAATTTTTTTTTGGTAATTTTGAGCAAAAACAATATTTTTTATAGAAAAATCGTTGAAATCTGAAATTTTCCCAATTTTTATTACAAAATCGACATTAGGTAGATAGATACATGTTAATTTCATCGTAAAAGTAATAAAACAAATTAAACCAATATGCATAATTATATAAACAACTATCTGGTTTACTTTTGGAAATTGTAAAATTTTGTATAAAGTTAATGTTTTCGATGAAAAATCACTGAAAACTGAAATAGGAGTTTTCTTCAAATTAGTTACTTCAAGCTAAGTCTTGGCTGACAAGTTTATTCACATGTAAAAATCTGGCTTCGGAATTAGTTTCAACCACGAGCTTTATGCATTAACATATATTTTAGATACATATACAAAATGTATAGTTAAGAACAAATTACCAACACACCCATTTCAACGCTTTTGGAATTTAAACAGTTTTGCCCACGACATATTACACTCCAACCCGTATTTTCTACAGGAACAACGTCGTGTTTCGCTATTCGTTTTACAATTGCAACGTATAATGGAAAGAGGTTTTTCAGGAGCTGGACGATTTTTTGTCTTTATAGGCATCATCTTGTCATTATTGATAAACCAACCAAATTCACAGGCGTCCAGTTCTGGTCCACCGATCCATATTTGAACCTGATAGTATACCCTTAAGTCATGATATACAGCGGCCTCGGTAGTTGGTGGAAGTGTATGGATTTTAATCACCTCTCTGCTTGTAACAACTTTGGTTGCGAATTTCTTGTACCTCAGAACATTGAGATTTTCGGAAGGAACACCTCTATGCAAATGTTTGATAATTCTTTCACCAGATTTCATTATATCTTCCATCTGAGAAATCTTCAAAAATACATCTCCCAGTTCTTTCAGTGCCTGACTATCCATGAACTTCTTAAGGGCAGCTCACTTCCCCACACCGTACAACTTTGAAGTAGTATCACAACCACTTATTGCATGTATAACTGGTATGACGTTGCATGGTTCCTGTCCAAGAACACAAGTAGTTTTGCTAATGTCCCAAATCTTTGACTTCACTGTCTTTTTGTCATGATTTGGTCTAAAGATTAATTGCATGGATCCACATTCGTAATAGTACAATAATAGAATCAACAAGTCAGTGTCTTCTCCCCGGATTATGGTAGGTCTTGTCATGGACGATTGTACAGCTGTTGTAGCAATAAGTAAATCAATTGGCATCTGATGGTGCTTGCTTTGTTTCAATGCCATTTGAATCCATTATTCTCCTTAGCATTAGGATAAAATTGTGTTTGTTTTCGCTATTGGCCAAAAATGCTACTTTATTTTAGATCTAAAAGGTGTTGTTTCAGTAAATGACACCTTTGTTCCCAATATGGCCTTTGCGCATCTTAAATGGGTAGCATCCTTTGTATTCGGCCCTGAAACATATCCATCAAATACACAATTACAGATTCTGAACCATGAAGTTTAACAGACTCCACATACTTTTGACATATCTCTGCAAATGTTGATCCATATTTCCAAGGAATCTTATGGATCAATGATCCACCATCAACTACATAATTGTAAGTACTTTCCTTGTACTCAGCACTACAATCTCCAAGATTCCAGATAGCATCTGCTAAGGTTGATTTTTGATCCGATCTCATAAACCCAGACGAATCAAACATTGAACTTGGTTGACTAGACAGTTAATATGCAAATATTTCTGCTTTGTCCCCGTAAATGTTGTCTGCCGCTACAATGAATCGCTGGAATAGAAGTTGTGGATCGATTGAAATTTGTCCCGTTTCAATGTCAACGATTGTCGGTTTGTCCTGTAAAGTGACTGCTTGATATTTTCTTTTGAACGAATACTCGGATACACTTTTACTTTCCATTGAACTGAGTATGCGGTCAACTACTATAATAGTAAGCCGAACAGCTGATATTTATTAGTTTGAGAAATTAATTATAAGTAAACAGTAAGTGAGTCACCATTTTATGCTGAGATGGAGAGCTTAACAATATTCTCTGTCGACGAAAACTTGAACATAAATAATCTTTAGTGTACAGAATTTTGTTCTTGTCTTGTAACTTTTGAACAATAATTATTCTGGCCCGTAAAAAAAGATTTAAAAATATTTATCTAAAATGTCGAGCAGTAAATTATCGTATTTCGCACAGACATGCCAACTCGCCAGAATGCCTAGTACCGGTACTTGGATAGAAATACTCGCCAAAATTATTTTACACTCGCATCTGGCGAGTTGGCGAGCGGTAGTTTCCCACACTGTGCTATGCATGATAAGCTCAGATTCTGGTCACTCTATTCGGATATTAATATTTGTTTGTTAGACAGACAAAAACTGGTAATGCCAGGATACGAATCAGAAATGTATCATGGCATCATGACATGTCTTAGCTACGGAACTGTAGCCCTTTATGGTCCTTTTTTTTCCCCGTAGCTAGACATGTCTTTACTATGATGTCATGTCTTTTCCACCGGACGTTTATGCAGAATTATGTACATTTCACAGTTTAAAGTCTATGCTTGTTTTAGAGCAAATAAGTTATTAGCACAATCAAAACCATTACTTTTCTTAATTTTGTCTTAAACATATCATTCATTCACCTGTTCTCGATAGTTACCAGTTCTTGATAATTATGCACGTGAGAGTTTTGACATAAATCGGGAAAACTCACGTGTCTTCTGTTTGCCAGGATTTTACCTACGGAACACCACCTCGCTTCACAAGAAGGAAAAAATGGCTGTGCTACGTATCAAGGTATATACAAATGTATGAACATAATCTTTATAGTCTCAGATATATATGCACATTTTCTTATTCCAAAAATAACTCTAAGTTCACCGGGTCATTGCTTAAAATATATGTTTGTGATGTAAATAAAACTTTGCCATCAATGAAGGTAGTACGTATACGTCATACAAAACCGCAAATATACAGGTGGCGCTGTTCAGGAAAAAAAGCATGGAACACCGTTCGGGTCATACCTTATCAGTTTTATCTTCATATCAACATTATTTCTCTATTGTGTAACCCCAATGGGACACTTTTTCAAACATGTTTAATTTTACATGTATGGTTGAAATCAATCATCTCGGTGTTTGCAAATATCTTAAATACATTTTTTTATTTTTTTCCTATAATTTTTATTAGTAAACATGCCCTCCATAATTGATTTTTCATCATTTTACACACTTTCCACTTATCGAGAACTGGTGTCGTGATACACAAAGTGTCAGAAATAAGGTCATACACAAAAATCATGTTTTCTTCGTAAATTCTAGGAGTAGAACTTTTAGGTTTGGTAGAAATAAAGAACTAGTTTTGACAAACAAACAAAAACAATTTTGTAAAAATTTATTGTTTCTAAGGGACACACGGGAGAAAGAAATGTTTCTTACGCTATCGAGAACCGGCAACACCAGGATACACTGTAACATAGTTTTTAAGGTTCAGTTTTATTGAGATTTTTGTCAACAAAATTAAAACGAAAAAAGTCTTGCAAAAGCCCTATTAAAATTGTATTTTTTCCACTGGGTTAACAGAAATTTGGAAATAAAATAATTGTTACATTGTACATGTTCTTAGTGTGTCCATGCATTCCATTATACAATTTACACTGACATTGTATTTTTTGTTCTGAACTAGTCTTATAGTTACTTACATGTATAGAGGTAAACTAGATACATACTTTTACATAAAGACCCATTTTGGGAAAGAGAAATATTTAGAAATTAATAATTTTAAAATTCGACAGTCAATCTGTAAAATAAGAGTCAGTGCTCATTCATTAAATATTGAAACTGGCAGATATAAGAACATTATAAGACCAGAGAGAAAATGCACAAATTGTTCTAAGGGAGATATTGAAGATGAGAAACATTTTATTGTAGACTGTCCCTTATATGAAAATATTAGAGTAAAATTTTTTGATAAAGTTATTGACTTNATATTTCTAAATATATACGATCTTTTGGTTGACACGAATGGCATTCCATACTTATTTTCACCTGAAAAGGGGGAAGTATTATATGTGTTTTTTTAATTCTTTTTATTCATTGTAGAGTGTTTATATTTGTTTTATACATGTATGTTAACCAAGGGAATTGTAATCTTTTTGAGTATACCTTTTGAATAAAATACACTTAGAAGCGAGGAATTCGCCAAGGTGTTATTTACCCCATAAAACATTGAATTCAGAGGAATAAACACGTTTTGGTCATTTGCTACGGATTGTACACTATTATTGATTTTTTTTTATCTTATAAGAAAAAATTCCTTTTATTTCTTTAAAATACTCGTCAGTACCAGCAAAATCTTTAAAGACGTCGAGAAATTCCGTCTGCTGCATATTATTATCTCCCTTTTATGCGTTCTTCTCTTCTGCGGCAGCCCAAATGTAATATAAATTACACGGAAACCAATAATAACTTTTAAACCAATTTTAAGAAAAATTCAGCCAATCGATTTTTGTCGATTTTTGATATGTTATTTAGATATACATATAGATAAGAATTCAAGAAGAGATGCTTTTGTTGCAATTAGTTTGACCTTAAAATTTATTTTGACTAGACTATATCTCAATCGTGACCGAAACCCTGTTCAAACATCGGAGTCTCTCTGGAGTTTTTATTAGCAATTGCAGCAGTGCTCTGTAATTGGAGGAAAATAGTTTAACACGCACAAGAATCTTGCTGTTGTCGTTGAACGTCAGAGCGCTCTCCATAATGAAAACAGTGGATTTTTCTCCCCATCTCAACTGTACAATGTAGCACATTTCCACGTTTTGTGTCTATCAGATTTTATTTTCTATCCAAAACCCTAATATATATCGCTTCACCAATCATTTTTCTAATCATTCATGACCATCTTACCCTCAGAGAGTGGTGTTACACTCGATTACAGCACGTTTTTTCCTTACACCCGATGATTTGGTCATTTCACTGCCATTTTTTTAACATGATCTCGCAATACTAACTGAAAGATGACAGCAATGCATTGCATGATGGGAGATACTAAATACAGTGCACCAAATTAGCATACGTAAACAAACATACAAGACGATATAAAGCGTATTCTGCAGGACAAACAGTTCCATCTACAGCTCAAATCAGAGCAGAAGGAAATAATACAAATATGTTGGATAGAAAAGATTCATTTAGCAGTGTTATCCGCGGGCTTCGGAAAGAGCATGTCTTACGTTTCCCCCTATTTTGGATAAGGTCAGATTATATATGCAAATCATCTCCCATGATACATTGCGGTAATCGTAGTTCTCTCGAAGTCAAGTGACAAATATTTCAAAATGTCTGTGTTCAAAATGACGAAATCATATGGTCTGGAGGAAATTGTGCTGTAATGGAGTGTAACACCAATTTCTGAGGGTAAGATGGTTATGAATGAATAGAAAAATGATTGGTGAAGCGATATATATATTTGGGTTTTGGATAGAAAATAAAATCTGATGGCCACAAAACGTGGAAATGAGCCACGGCTGAAATGGGGAGAAAAATCAGCTGTTTTCATTATGGAGACCGCTCTGATGTTCAACGACAACAGCAAGATGTAAATAGTCGTCGAACGGCAGAGGAATCTCGGACTAGTATTTGATAGGCTCTGGTATGGCCGTGCAGTCACTGAACATAAATATGTTTTCCTGTTTTTTGTTAGTTTTTTTGTATCTACATGTATCTTTATATGTCTCCAATCATTCCAATCATTGTATTAAATTGTTTGCCCCTTGTGAGACCTTAATTGGCAATACAAAAATTCTTATTCAAATTCTCTTATTCTATAGTATACAAAAAAGTTTTGAAACAAGAAAGGCAGTCAATTGTAAAGACAAATCCACCTCATCTCCTTCAATTTAGATGGTACTTTAATATGTAATCAGTAATGTAAGAAATAATGTTTTGATAACACATGACATATATATACTTCTACCATACTGTGACCACCGTCATCTGGCTGACTATACTACATATTGTAATTGTATGACAGTAATGACATTATCAGTATTATTTATTTATTTATGTAAAACTCTATCTATATTTGGATTATTTCTGTCTCTTATGTAAAACTATCTGTATGCCTCATGAGGGCCCGAATTGGAAATAAAGATATTGTATTGTATAGTTATGACATTACTAGCCCATCTATCGCTCGCTTCTCAAGCCAGATCTTAATATTTATTTTTTAAGAAAACATATCTATAACTTTACCAATTGCATTTATATGCATTAATTACTCACGTATTTATGTCGTTACTGATGATAATAACTTTTCATACTGACAATCTACGAATTGTTGTCATTGTTTACCCCGCCATTCCATTGACTGCGGTACAAGTTGAACTTATTAATTAATATTTTTAGTCCGTTAAATTATTTTGATTTATTTTTATGCTAATTTTGAGAAGTGTATTGATAATAATATAAAATTGAATCGAAACCTTCACGTTTAACGTTACGAAATATTAAATAACTAATATACACTACTTATAATTTAGAAATTATTCACTTCTTCCACTGCACGTCTAAACATGAAAAACAGCACATGTTTATGGTAGGATTTTTGCAAATTGAGTATGTTATTCAAAATGTCCAGGAATATCTTGGTTAAATTTAGAATTTTGAATATAATTTGAATTAATTGGAATACTACAAATTGTAGAATTCATTCGTTCTATTCAATGAAAACATAAACTATGTTAAAAGTTGTAAAAAGATAGATACAGAGTTATTTCCCCTTAAAATAAACACCCGGGAATATTCTTTTCTCACTAATGAGACATAAAGGATCTAACACCGGTAAGAGGGCAAGACGGAAAAATCTCAGACACCCAAGGGAAAGATTTCTGGTCTCAAACGAGGCTCCGCCGAGATTTTTCCGTCTTGCCCTCTCATCGGTGTTAGATCCTACAACAGGCACTTGTTTCTGGCAAGGATTTATCCTACTATATAAACCTTGTTTCTGTTAAAAAAAAAAACTAAACTACCCAGATACTAATAATACCACATTAGTATCTGGGTATATTTTTTTTTACCAGAAACAAGTGCCTGTGGATCCTACTCTTCGGAAAAATTCATCATAAGTGGTTTTAGGTTCCAGTAAAATAGTGTGAAATGTAGGGGCCCGATATGTACACGTAAATTGTGGTACGTCGTACCCATCATATCTAGACTCATTTCACTGAAATTACTCATTTTGTGTATCTTTTTTCAGATGAAAATGGCGAAGCTGCTGACAATAGACATTACAAATACTGTCATCAGAGTTTTGGGGGGAGTAGGTCAACAGTATGCTTCGATTGCCGCTATATATGGGTTGAAGGCAAATGCAAACAAACTGAACGTAGAATTCCAGACAAAATGGAAAGAACACAATCTAAAAAACCCGAACTTTGGATTATTGAAAGGAATGACTGCGCATGCATGGTGGAATGAATTGGTTAAACAATGTTTTATTAGTAGCGGATATTCAGATTCAGAAAAATTGTCGAGAATTGCTACCCATCTATATTTACATTTCACGACCGCAAATGCATGGCAAGTTCTGCCAGACGCAAACAAAGTTTTACAATTAGTGAAATCTAAAGGGTTGACAGTTGGCGTTGTTTCAAATTTTGATGAACGTTTAGAAAAGGTTTTAAGTAGTGTAGGTCTCTTACACAATTTCGACTTTGTTTTGGGTTCCCAGCTAGTAGGTCATGCGAAACCAGCTCCTATGATATTCCAGAAAGCACTAGATTTGGCCGGTGTTTGTGCCTCTAAGGCAGTGCATGTTGGGGACAATGTAGAAAATGATTATTTAGGATCACGTTCTGTTGGTATATCTGGTTTATTACTATCGAATGATTTACATAAAGTGCCTAGTTATGTTGACAGAAAACATATAATCACGAACTTGTCAGAGGTATTAAAGTTTGTGTAGACATTTTACCAGCTTTTTATTTAAGCCCATCAGAGTTCGTATTATAGGGTTAGTGTTATGGTGTTTAACGCCACTTTCAACAATATTTCAGTTATATCGTGGCAGTCAGTTCTATTGGCGGAGAAAACCACTGATGTAAGTCACAGACAAACTATCACATAATGTTGTATCGAGTACACCTCGCCATGAGCAGAATTCGAAATCACAATGTTAGTGGTGATAGCCACTGATTGTACAGGTAGTTGTAAATCTAACTACCATACAATAACGACGGCTCGAGCTGTGTTAGAAGAAGTTACTTCATTAAGAGTAAAATATTGCATGGATTAAAATTATCAATGTAGATGTCAGTAAAATACTATAGGTTATAAGAAAAGAAGACACCAAAGGTTAGTTTTGTATATCATTGTTTGTCCTTTTTCTTTTAGCCTTTGTGTTGTCTGTCCTTCGATTTACGGCTTCTGATTACCTTTTAGCCTTTGTGTTGTCTGTCCTTCGATTTACGGCTTCTGGTTACCTTTTAGCCTTTGTGTTGTCTGTCCTTCGATTTACGGCTTCTGATTACCTTTTAGCCTTTGTGTTGTCTGTCCTTCGATTTACGGCTTCTGATTACCTTTTAGCCATTGTGTTGTCTATCCTTTGATTTACGGCTTCTGGTGACCTTTTTCTTTTAGCCATTGTGTTGTCTGTCCTTTGATTTACGGCTTCTGATGACCTTTTGTCCATTGTGTTGTCTATCCTTTGATTTACGGCTTCTGGTGACCTTTTTCTTTTGGCCATTGTGTTGTCTCTCCTTTGATTTACGGCTTCTGGTGACCTTTTTCTTTTGGCCATTTTGTTGTCTATCCTTTGATTTACGGCTTCTGATGACCTTTTTAGCTCACCTGACCCAAAGGGTCAGGTGAGCTATTGCCATCACTTGGCGTCCGTCGTTAGCTTTTCACATTTCAATCTTCTCTTCAGAAACCACTGAGCCAAATGGAACCAAACTTGGCAGGAATGTGCATCAGGATGTCCTCTATATAAGTTATGTTTTTTGTTTCGATCAGGAATTCAACATGGCGGCCAGTTTTGATTGGCTTAATTTTCAAAGATCTTCTTGTCAGAAACTACACAGCCAATGGAATTGTTTTATGGTGTGAAGGATCTTTGAATGGTCCTCTACCAAAATTATGTTTTTGGTGCAGATCCAAAATCCAAGATGGCCGCCACAGCAGGATGAAGTTTAACATTGGACCCTATGGTAAATACCTTCAAAGATCTTCTTCTCAGAAGCCACAATATCAGTAAAAATGATCTCTTGCAGAAATGTTCCCTGGATGGTCCTCTACCAAAATTATGTT
>MJUT01056336.1:197752-216956 GCA_002080005.1 Gigantidas platifrons
AAAAAAAATGTTAATGTAGAGGCCTGTGGGAAGCACCTATAGGCTATGGAATGTTCTGTATTAAGTTTCTTCAGAGCAGAATGCAAGGTGAGCGACACAGGCTCAGCTCAGTGCTGAGCCTCTAGTTCTTTTAGCCATTGTGTTGTCTATCCTTTGATTTACGGCTTCTGATTACCTTTTGGCATCTTCAAACTTTTCTTGTAAATCGGAGAACCGACAATACAATGACCAAAATAAAGAAGACGAAACGCGGAACAACGACCGGAGATGAACTAATGTACATGGAAAGGGTAGCAGTTCCTACTCCATTAGTGGAAAACATCATGTTACTCGTGTTTAAATCATCCTAAAAAAATAATCTCACTCAGCATTCCCAAAATAAACAAAAATAAAAGATGACTCAAGATGAAATAAACTAAGTTGACAACGGATGAAACATCTAAGCTTTTTCTCTTGTCCTGTGTGTCTCCGAATTAGCATGACTATCAGATATCCACGGTTTTTCGTCCACTGCATTTTTCAAATACAAAACTCTGATATTTGACTAGAGAGGCAATACAGTTGGCACAAAACGCTCCATCGAGAATATCTCAAACCAGGCTTTTCCTCTATTATAACGTCTTCCTAATCCCTGCTTATTTGTTGGGTATGTAAAGTCTGCCGTCGGTGTTAATGTTGTAGTTAATTCATTAATATCATTTTCAGTTGGTACTTTGTTGACCTAGCTGTCAGATCTCTAACCGAACTATCACCCCTACATTTTCCGACTCTGTTGGCGCTGATCCAGAGTCTGTAGTTGTTAAGTCTTGGAGACCTATATGATTGTCTTCACGTTTCTAGTTTCGACAGCTACGAAGCCATGACCAGACAAAATAATATACCAATAGTATCAATATGTAATTGCCAACGTATTTGACAAAGCAGTATGTTACCGGTATACGGTATAATGTACACTTACCGTATTTGACAAAGCAGTATGCTACCGGTATACGGTACAATGTACACTTACCGGTATACGGTATAATGTACACTTACCGTATTTGACAAAGCAGTATGTTACCGTTATACGGTATAATGTACACTTACCGTATTTGACAAAGCAGTATGTTACCAGTATACGGTACAATGTACACTTACCGTATTTGACAAAGCAGTATGTTACCAGTATACGGTACAATGTACACTTACCGTATTTGACAAAGCAGTATGTTACCGGTATACGGTATAATGTACACTTACCGTATTTGACAAAGCAGTATGTTACCGGTATACGGTACAATGTACACTTATCGTATAACAGACTGCTTTGTGCACATTACACACAGTCGTACTTTGTAGTCACAAGTCGACAACAGTATGAATATAAGCTGGGGCAATTCTTATTATAAGTCTATCCATATAAAAAAAAATAGCCCAAAATATGATTCATTACGAGTTTAATTTTAGCTTAATTATACTTGACAAAATTTCAACCAAGGCAGCTGCCTTAGTTACCTCAATGGTAGTTACGAACCCCATAAAAAATAAACAATCGTCAAGAGAACACCGTCAATTTCAGTATACATTTACAAAATTACATTTCCGCTTAATACATAATCTCATTCTTATAACGAGTGCATGTACACTCTTCTCTAAAGAAGTGCAGCTCGCTTATTTCAATTATCAACCAATCAAACTACTAGTTTACGATTCTAATTACGGCTTTGGCTTTGGTATCTTCAAACTCTTTTAGTAAATTCAAGTATGTTTTGGTAAATACTACAGGAATACGATTTTTCTATATCAAATATTAACAAAAAAAACTAAAGTTCTTATAAATTGAACAATCTGGTAAGAATTCACTAAACAGAAGCACTAAATCATGGCTATGAAAAGTTGCTTAGCAAAAATTCCGGACAACACTAGATACCAGATTGATGATATTATTACTCCAGTTGGCTATCATCCCATTTAAATTTAGTTGCAAATTGCAAATAACATTTACACATGTCTTGTAATGTCATTATTTACAAAGATTATAGAACCTACCCCAGAAGCTAGCTCTCTAGCGAAAACCACAGAATTACATGCGATTCCAATGTATTGTCCCATGTTTAAGCATCATGTTGAACAATATTCAATACAATATATATAGCTGTCCGGTTGTAGAATAGAATTAGGGTCAGTAGTTGAAGCTTTTAGACAAGTTGTATACTGTTATAGGAGTGTTGTAGAATATGTCATCAAATTCATATTGCTGCATCTACTACAACTAGATGTATGTTACATATAGTATAAATTTTGTCATTGCAGTATTCCGATTGTGAATCCAGTATATATGCTTCTTTCTGTCTACCGAGTGGTGTACTTATATTATGATTGTTACTTGGATGGTACATCTTTTCTATGTTACTTGGATGGTACATCTTTTCTATGATTTATCGTATGTAACAATACTGGTGGAGCGAAGTTTTCTCCACAGGAAAAAGTCATTTCTGGCAAGTCTGCAGACTTCACATGCAGTATTTCTGTGGAATTCAAAAATGCCTCTGACAATCAGAGGACAGGACAGCTATCTTGGATTTCTAATTACCCACCTTCAAAAAGAAACCACACTTCTTCAGGATCCGACTAGAGGAAGAAGTGGTTCTGAACATATGAAAAGTTTATCACATACATATTGCCGCATCAGAAATTGGATGAAAAATAAAGTGAGTGATTGTTATTTATTGCTCACTCAACAATTTGTCAGGTATACTATGGTGAGAACAAGTTAATTTTCAATGAGATGATGACGAGATCCGTTTTGTACTAGACCAACACGCTTAGTGTGATTTTTGTTTTATAGAGATAGCTCACTTAAACAACAGTCCGCGGATAGACATGTCGCCCAACTCGGACACATTATCCTGATTCCGAGCCAACCAGTTTGCTCTTTCTCATTATTGCTGCTTGCTTAGCAGAGAAGCAAGAAATACCAATTTTATAATCTTTGGTTTGGTAACAGGTCAAATCTGCCCCAAGTCAAATCGGCTCCAGATCAAGTGGTCATACGAAAATACTGGTCGCTAGCTTAGACCTTGCGCACGATATTGTGTCAATGATGAACGATCTTATATATACTTCTCAGAACATGAAGTTTCTATTTAAATATGTTGACAGAAAACATGCATTTTTGCATTTAAAACTTGTATGAACCTACATAATTATCCGAAATATTTAATAAAATGACTTGAATTATAGCTAAAACGTCAAAATTTTGCGTGTAAGACTAACAAACTATGCATTTTACTTAAAGAAAAAGCATGCATGTGCACTCTTGCAGTAAGTGTGAAACGCGGGACAGTTGCATGACAATTTTACGTCATGTTTTCTTTATGAAATCATATGAAACAAGAAATGTGTGCATCACAAAATACGCCCGTCTATATAAATTATCAAACGGTATAATGGTTGATTTGATTGATTGATGTTTAACGTACAGCGAGCAATTTTTCAGCTTTATTCAGGACGAGAATATTTAAAAATTTAAACGCCACGGGACTCGAAACAAGGTAAGTTGATGGGTAGGGACGGATAATTTAGCCAGTGCTACAGGTCTCATATGGACCACTCATCATGAGCATAATGTTCATAATGAGCTGTTACACTGGGTTCCTTAACGTGCGAAGAGGGTGGCAATCTCTTAACGCGGGACCTCGGTTTTATTTACGTCTCATCGGAAGGACGGGTTGGTTGTTAATTCATACATCCCGCACAACCGACGGACGCCCCTTCAAGCCGAAGAAGTTCTCGGTCCCATTTCTATTCCCCCCTTTTAGAGGACTAGTGCCTGGTGCCTATTCTACCCCCGGCACACCCTCTGGGAGGGGGGAGGGTGGTAATGGTAATTCAGTCAATCAACTAATCATGTGATCAGGAAAATTAAGTCCTTTGATGTTAACGGTGACCTTGTCTTTTGACTTAATGACCCCAAAATAAATAGGGTGCTTCCCCTTCCACAGGGGAATCATGTGGCCAAGTTTGGTAAAGCTTCAATATACAGAACTAAAGTTATCGTGCGGAAGCGATCCTGTTGTCAAAAATTCTATCTATAGTAACGGTGACCTTGACCTTTGACCTAATGATCCCAAAATAAATAGGGTTATTTCCCTTCCACAGGGGAATAATGTGGCCAAGTTTGTTAAAGATCCAATATACAGAACTAAAGTTATCATGTGGAACGACCCTGTTGTCAACAATTATTTGTATAATAACGGTGACCTTGACCTTTGACCAAATTACCGCAAAATAAATAGGGTTCTTCCCCGTCCACAGGGAAATCATGTGGTCAAGTATGGTAAAGATCCAATATACAGAACTAAAGTTATGTTGAAATGATGCTGTTGTCAAAAATTCTATTTACAGTGAGGGTGACCTTGACCTTTGATCAAATGACCCCAAAATAATTAGAGTTCTTCCCCTTCCACATGGGAATCATGTGACCAAGTACATGTATGGTAAAGATCCGATATACATAACTAAAGTTATTGTGCGGAAACCTGTGTGGACGAATCCCCGACCGATATACCCAATCACATAAATCGGCCCGTCTTGAGACGGGCGTATAAAAATACGCCGTTTTAAAGGAAAAGAGGATATTTTCGAAAAATCTGAATTCACTTGCTACTGATTGTAAGAAGTGGTAAGTTTCTTTTTAGACTTGTAATTATAAAACGAGAAAGTATTCACGTCTATTTTACCGCATAAAAATACTACAAGTCGTGCATGAAATACCCAATTTTAAGTTGTTTATTTAAAGGAATTTGATTTGTGTTTAGCGTAGTTAATAGGCAATAGAGAATAATCATCAAAGAATGTTCTTTATCAATAGAGAGCAAAGGCGTAGCATCCATTGAGGCAACCGAGGCAATATTGCCTCGGTAAATTGTTTTTCTTTTTAAAATAATGGAGCTTTGATCGATAAAAAAAGAACCGTTCATCAATAAAAATAAAATTACACATTAATCTTTTAACCAAAAATATTAATTCATATTTTTTAAATTATATTTAAAATATGTGGCCGATTTGACTTTCATTTTGAGGCCGTTTTGACCTGGGGCCGATTTGACTGGAAATCTTTGGTTTGACCCAATCGGGAATCGAACCCACGATCTACCTCACTCGAGGTGGCACACCAACCATTACACCACCGATGCGGTTGGATGAAAAATAAAAATTCTATATACATTTCAACTACATGTATACAAAATATCGGAATTCAGGCCCCTTCTGAAAATAGGTGAGGGAGGCATGTCACCTTTGTCCACAAAAAACCCGGCCAATTGGGGGTTCGTCGTCCTGCTAAAGATTTTGAGGTCCAGCCAAATTTTGTTGTTGCAATGCCCCCACGTATCTTAAACATAGCAATTGCTAGTGCTTTAACTAAGTCAGTAAGAATCAAATTATATAGCCCCAAAACTATAGGCGGTAATTATCATCATTTTTCCAAAGGACACTATGAGGGTTACACTAATATTGTCCTGAAAAGTACATTAAGGCTTATATCTTCTTTTTATTATCCAATGGATTGAGTTCAAATTTGGAAATGTTATAGATATCAGCATATATTTAAAGAATATTAAAAACTAGAGGCTCAGCACTGAGCTGAGCCTGTGTCGCTCACCTTTCATTCTGCTCTGTGAAAACTTAATACAGAACCTCCCATAGCCTATAGGTGCTCCCACAAAATTTCGGTTCGGTTTTGCAGAGCAGTTTCAGAGAAGAAGATTTTTAGAAAGCGACCAATCTAAAACAAGAATTGCCTGTGGCAGCCGTTCGTTAATGGATCAAAACGAAATGAGCAATCTCCATAGAGGACCTTCCATAGATGCTTCTTACCAAGTTTCATATCATTTGGCCAAGCAGTTTCAGAAGAAAAGCTGTCTTAGAAATTGAACAATAAGAAACAAGAATTTCCTGTGGCAGCCATGTTTGTTAACGGATTAAAACAGAATGAGCAATTCCCATAGAGGACCTTCCATATATGCTTCCTACCAAGTCTCGGTTCATTTGGCTAAGCGGTTTCAGAGGAGAAGATTTTTAAATATAGGCCAATCAGAAACAAGAATTGCCTGTGGTGGCCATGTTTGTTAATGGATCGGAACAAAATGAGCAATCTTTATAGAGGACCTTCCATAGATGCTTCCTACCAAGTTTCAGTTCATACGACCGAGGGGTTTCAGAGGAGATTAAAATGTGAAAAGTTAACGGATGACAGACGACGGACGCCAAGTGATGGCAAAAGCTCACTTTGCCTTTGGCAAGTTGAGCTAAAAATATATATAATTTTTTTTTTTTACAAAATCATGTAGGTGGAAATAATTTGACCTGAAAAGTACATTAAGGCCTATTTCTTTTTTTTTTAATTATCCAATGGATTGAGTTCAAATTTGGAAATGTGATAGATATTAGCATATATTTACAGAATATTTTTTTTTTAAATATCAAAAAAAATTTTTTTTAGGTGGAAATAATTTGACCTGAAAATTGTCCTTTATCAATATATTTTCATTTAATATCTGTTGAAATCTAAAACCCATTAATTTAAAAAAAAAAAGTCTGCAATATTTGAAGTCAATCCACTTGATAACAACGAAGAAATTAGCATTTCATAACTTTTCAATTTCATTTTTTATTAATTACATTACTTGTTTTTCATTGAAATGTTACAATATGATTGGTTATGAAGTGGTCACATGATTATAAAAGAGATGTTTCAAATCCCAATGAAACTCAAACCCGAACTTGAACGTGCCTCCATGACGACGTCAGATGTAAACAATCAATGGCGTAGTAATTTCCAACAGCAAATAATCTAACACAAATAAAATTCACAACGAAAAATTCAACTATGTTAAATTTTGGTGTGATTTAAATATAATTATAAGAATTGAATGAATTCTTTTGAAGTTTCATTGGGGTATGAAAGCGTTGATCGAACTACATTTCGGTATGCTTCATTGAAAATGTACTTTGGTCAACGCTTTCATACCCCAATGAAACTTCAAAAGAATGCATTCAATTCTTAAATGATTTCTTTATAAATATTCTTCAAATATATATATTGGGGCCCGGGTGGCTCAATGAGTTAGGTCGTTGGACCTAACAACTCATACAAGCCTATCACCTCACCAATACGGCGTGAGTTTGCGCCCGGCTTTGTAAGTTACATAAAAGGGTGCACTCGACTCGCAGTCGCAAGTGATAAAGTTTACCAGTTGCTTGCCCATGGTCGGTGGTTCTCTTCGGGTACTCCGGCTTCCTCCACCACTAAAACTGGTCGCCATGATATAGCTGAAATATTGTTGAAAGTGGCGTTAAAACACCAACTAGAGGCTCATCCGAGTAAGCCCGTATCGCTCACCCGATTTCCTAGTGGCTGCAGGTTAGTATTTGATTTGACAAAACGAATCTAGAAAAATATTTCAAATTTTCTATTTTTAGTAACAGTAGTGGCCATGTTTGTTGGCGGTTGGGGTCATCAACCATAGTTCTTAAAGGGGATTTTATTCACAAACAATTTCTTCTTTTAAAACATCAGTAGTTTTTCCCAAAATGCAGCTATGTTATGATACTGAACAACACGATAATAACTATTTACATATATTTATATATTATACTTTACGTTTTTATTTTCCCTATTTGTCTTTGTTAGCGCAGCCGGTCCATATAACGTTATATGGACCGGCAGTGGACTGCCTCGTTTTCGAGTCTTTATTTCGGAAGATAATTGGGCTTGTTTTTGGACGCGAAGTATAATATAACAAATAGTTCACGGCACTTTGGGCCATATGGCAGTTTATGGACCGGTCTGTCACCCACAAAATACTATATGGACCTCAGCTTCGCTTCGATCCATATAATATTTTGTGGGTGACATCCCGGTCCATAAACTGCCATATGGCCCTCAGTGCCGTGAACTATTTGTTAAATATACAATGATATTTGTACAATAACCATCAATCAATACTTCCACAACTGTATTCGATATATCCACAATACAACACTTAGTTCTTCTTCTCAATTCTACCGCTAAAGTTCAACACGTTTTTCCTACGACAACTCTCTAACTTCCGGTCTGACTAATTCCTACAACTATACTTGCAACGCACGATAACGTCCCTATATAACACTATTCCCCCTTAAACAAAAGTTAGTCTGTTTGAGAAAGTACATAATTCACAAGAAAATAAAGTTATTCGGTCTCGTGATCAATTTCTACAACAAAGTCCTTAAAGCGCACTGGTAATCTTCGGTTCCGTGTAGAGCGTCTAGTTCCTTGGTCTGAGTCCCCTTCTGTAGTCTGTTGCTTTTCCTCGTCTTCCTCAATAACTACTTGCTGTACGTTATTATCCAGGTGTTCATTCTGCTCCTGAACTAAATTGTCTCTTCTAATTTCCGGTGTAGGAGGCGGAGACAGAGGAAACATTTCATGATGTCTCCATCGGGGTAGTTGATCAACACCCTGATCTGAATCGTCATAATCAAGGAAGCAGTCCTCCTGAGCATCTGTACCCCGAGCACGTTTCACAGTCGTATTTCTCGGTTCACTAATCTTGTCCTGTTGAAAGACTGTTGTCCTTGCAGGTCGTCGCAAGATCTCACCGTCGCATTTGTACTTTTTCAGTTTGTTGAAATGTACTACCTTCCTATAACGACTCCCTTCCATCTGGATTCTATATACCAGATCAGAAATCCTCTTTTTGACGACAAAAGGACCCTTCCATGGCTTATTTAATTTTGTTGACCTCCCTTTCTTTACCCTTGGGTCAAAGTACCACACTCTTTCACCCTCCTCAAAAGGATGACCATGTACCTTCCTGTTATAGTAGTCGGAAATTGTCTTCTGGGTATCTCCTATATTTTTTCTAACCATTTCATAGATCCGATGGAATCGATCTCGCATGTCTGCAACAAACTTATCAGGGATTTCTTCATTTTCCGGTAACTTATACATTACATCAACTGGAAGTCTGAGCTCTCGACCGAACAGTAGATATGCTGGCGTATATTGTGTTGTCTGATGTTTACTTGTCCTATATGCCATTACCACCTTCTGTAAGTGAAGGTCCGAGTCCTTTTGGTTTTCGTGGACGTATTTGCTCAACATCGACAAAAGTGTCCGGTTAAAACGTTCCACTTGCCCATCAGATTGTGGATGATAACTGGTTGTACGCGTTTTATCATCTCCAAGTAGTTTACATACTTCACTCACGAGTTTAGACTCGAATTCAGGCCCTTGATCACTGTGAATCTGGAAGGGTGCTCCAAAACGTGTGATGAATCGATCCACTAAAATTTCAGCCACAACAACTGCAGTGTGAGACTTCAACGGAAACACTTCCACCCACTTTGTAAAATAATCACCAATGACTATTATGTATTTGTTTCCTTTGTCAGACATTGGTACTTCTAGGATGTCAACTGCAATTTTCTCAAATGGTGCCCCATAACTATGAGGATGAAGTGGCGCTCTTTGAGTTTTCACTGGATTTTTCCGTGATTCGCATATATGACAATTTCTAACATAATTCTCTACGTCCCTTCTCATTTCGAACCAGTAAAATCTATCCATCACCTTTGAATAAGTTTTAGCGATACCCAAATGGCCTCCTGTAGGCGAGTCGTGCAGTTCATACATCACATCTCTGACTAACTCTTTTGGTAATATCAACTTAGGCTGAACAGTCTCACCATTCTTGTTCGCCCACAAAAGATATAATGTGTCATCTTTTATGGTTAATTGTTCATATTTAGACCAAAGGTCTTTGACCTGTGGACTCATTTCCTCTATGTATCTCAAGGATGGCCTTTCCTTCTTTTTTACCCAACCAATGACTTCTTGAAGCACTGGATCATGCCTTTGGAGGCTGCTTATTTCCAAAACTTTGTTTCCATGTTCTTTTGTCTGACAGGGCATGCTAACTGGGGGGCTGCCACCTGCTGTCCCCCTGTCAACTGGCCTGTCCGACATCTTGGTTCTAACTCTTCATTCAGCATGCTCCCCGACTGTTATGCCAGATACAACACTCGGGTCACCATCATAGCAAGTATTGTCCCCACACTGGCGGCAAGGGATTCGTGACATCCCATCAGCATTCCGATGTTTCTTCCCTTCTCTGTGTTTGATCTGAAAGTCGAACTCAGACAACTCTGTAATCCACCTTGCTATTTGGCCCTCAGGTTCCTTAATGGAAAACAACCACTGCAAAGCCTTGTGATCAGTTCTTGCCACAAATTTGCTTCCATATAGGTAATGCCTAAATTGTTTAATGAAAAATACTAGAGCCAGCAGTTCCCGCCTGGTCGTACAATAATTCCTTTCAGTTTTTGTCAGTGATCTACTTGCATATGCTACAACTCTCTCTGTACGCTCCTGTACTTGCGATAGGACTGCTCCTACACTTGCATCTGTATCGATCAAAAACTGACAGTCTGTTCTTGGAAAGGTAAGAATTGGAGCACTAGTTAAGTGATGATTTAGTGTTAGGAAAACATCCTCACAAACTTGGTTCCAACGATATGGAACTTGTTTTTGTGTTAGCTTGTACAATGGAGCTGCAATATCTACAAACCTGTTGACGAACCTTCTGTAGTATGTCGCAAATCCAAGAAATTGTTGTAACTCAACAGAATTCATAGGAGTTGGCCAGTCCTTCACAGCCTTAATCTTTCTTTCATCTGGTTCCACCCCTTGTTGTGAAATTACATGTCCCAAACAATGGATATTTGGTTTTAGGAACTGGTATTTGTTTGGTTTTAATTTCAACCCAGCTTCCCTTATCCGTGTGAAGATCCCCTCTAGCCTCAATAAATGCTCCTCAAATGTGTCACTAAAAATAATAACATCATCCAAGTACACAAGGCATATTTCCCACTGTAACCCAGCTAGGACTGTCTCCATCAGACGCTGGAAAGTACTTGGGGCACCGCATAGCCCAAATGGCATGACGTTGAATTCATAAAGCCCACAACTTGTTGTGAAGGCACTCTTTTCTTTATCCGAGGGGTCTAATTCAATTTGCCAATATCCACTTATTAGATCAATCGAAGAAAATAGTTTTGCGTTGGCTAAAGCATCCAATGTCTGATCAATTCGTGGGAGGGGTAAGCGTCTTTCTTGGTCACTGTGTTCAACTTCCTGTAGTCGATGCAAAATCTAGTGCTACCGTCCTTCTTTGGCACAAGCACTACAGGCGCTGCCCAAGGGCTACAGGAAGGTTGTATTACCCCGTGATCGAGCATGTCTTGCACATGAATCTTGATTTTATTTTGTTTATGCAATGGAACCCGGCGACACCCTTGTCTAATCGGCTGATTATCTGTCACAATCTGGTGTTTTATAATCGATGTCCTACCCATATCAGATGGACATGTTGAAAATATATCTGAATATTTCTCAATGACATTAGTAAATTTGGAAATTTGAGATTCTGACAATGAATCTTTCTCAACGTTCATCTCCTTAATTAAGTCTTCTGTATTCCATGTTTTGCAACTCGTTGTGCCACAAACAGTGCCCTCTTTTCTATTATCTTGGCAAATACTCTGAAATAGTCCAATATTTGTGTTCTTGTACAATGTGAAGGGCTCGTTATCAAAGTTAGCGACCCTCAATAGAACAAATAAGTTGTCTGATCTTACTAAAGTTCGGGCAAGCAGAACTGGCTTTCCCTTCAATGATAGTTTTGTCGGTTCAACTAAACCGGTTAATTTTTGTAGGTCCCTTGAACTGCCTTTGACCTGTAACCGCCCCTCGAATACCATCTCATGACTTGGAGGAATCACTACAGTCTGTGCAACAGTTACTCTGCAGGTTAAATTCCTGTTTTCTGTTTTCAAGGGAACATTTTCTTCCTTCGACTTGAGTAACATTGAATTAAAATCGATTATGAGCCCGTTGGCTCTCATGAAGTCAACACCTAAAAGACAACTTTGTGCCAAATCCTTGGCTACTAATATAGTCTGTCTTTTTCCCACCCGGCCAACATATATACATAGATCAACTGTGTCCAACATCGAGATGGGTTCTCCGTTTGCAGACACGATTGACTGATTGCATTTTCCTAATTTCAAATCCATGGGCAAGGTATTGCTGCAACCTGCTGCATACCGCTGTCCATGGGTTTTCGTAGTTCCTGTGCAAACGGTTGTCCATAATTCTTCACTAATAAAGGTATATACACTCCCAGTGTCAACAAGCATTTCTACTAAATTACCTTCAACAGAACCCATGCAAGTTATTGACAATCCTAGGGCCGAGCAATCAAATGACTCTTCTTTCGTAGTGGTATCCTCTCGAGGGTCAGTTCTCCTGGCTGATGTATGAGCCTCCACATCAGCCCCTGTTAGTTTCCCCCTCTTCTGAAATCTGGGCACGACCTACTAAAATGCCCAGTTTTCCCACAATTATAGCATTTCTTGCCAGGTTTTTGTGGACAGTTCCTACTGATATGTCCAACATTATTGCATGTCCAACACCTTGCTTCCGTACCCCCACTTCCTCTGTACCTTGTGTCTTCTGCTCCCCTCCCTCTTTGGTCCTGTCTCGGTTTGCTTCTAAACTGACGGTCTTCTCTCATTTCTTTTAACATCTCAGTCATCAGGTCTATTAATTGATCGGATTTGTCACTTTTCTGGGCGACACTGGCACACGCCCCATAATCATCACTAGCAGCTGCTGCTACTAATTTTTCAGAATTTTCATTTTTTCCTCTAACATCCCGTTCCACAGCTTCCCACTAAAGTGTCATTCTTATTGCTTCATCCAAACTCTTTGGATTAGTGTGTCTAACTCTCAAAACAAGCTCAGTTTTATCTAAGGCCCTTAAAAACTTATCCTTAGCAAGTTCATCTCTGACTTTGCTTGTAAGTGAGGGGTATGCCTTGCGGGCCAGGGAACGAATAGCGTTTCCTAGTTCAAGATAGGTCTCAGAATCTTTTTTCCGTCTGCCCATGAATTCTGACTTGTAAAGGTCAGGTCTTGTTGTAGCATCAAACCGACTTGTTAACTCGTCTTTGAGTTTTTTCCAATCTGTTCTTGTATCTTGATCTAAGTCTCCTAAGGCTTTCCCAGCTGTCCCCTTTAAACGTACACATACAAACTTGTACTTAGTTGTATCGTCCCAACCATTCAATTCCGCACAACTTTCGAACTGGAACAACCAATCTCGCCATTCGTCTTCTCCATTATAAATATCTGGCATTACTACTGGTCGTTGAAGACCAGCAACTGGGGCTGCCTCAGGTCCATTCGACTCATCCCCCGACATCATCTAAATATATACTTATCTGAGAGAGAAAAAAAATATATATAAGGAAAATGTAAACACAATAAGTAACAGACAGTAAATTATGTATGATTTTTATGTCAAATGAAGTAATTATAATTGGGATTCCTAGAGCTACCACCTGTTGCTCTCGGAATAAAATATAAACTTCCTTACCCGACAAAATTATATATAATGAATCTGATTTATTTATTTTAAGGATACAATATAGCGTTTGAAATCCCAAGTCTCTGTTTCGCTATCACTGTCTAACGGTTTGTGTCGTTTCACTACTTTACGGCGGTTGATGATCTCGTTCTTCTCAGCTTCTGGTGCTGTACAACCCTTGTCAGTAGATGTTCTCTCTAGTTTGTCAGCTATAGTAAATTTGATTTCAGCACGTACTATCTCGATAAACTGATTAAACCATTTATGCTTCAAATCCGGTAAACCGTCATACAATTGTCTGAAATCGTTTTTTACCACCACTCGAAATTTACCACTCTTGTTTTTGCGCTTTGTTTGTCGGCATACAGAATTATGCCATGATACTGTCATACAGCCTTTAATATGTCCTTCTTGTTTATTACAATTTTCGAATTTGAGGAAACTGTTCAATGCATCAATTTCACTATCTATCTTAGTTTGGAAAAAATTAAGTCTCCTCACTTTGTGTAGGGAATTTCAGAGCTCCTGAACTCTTGCAATAATATTGATAGATTTTAAAACTTAGTGGTGCTACTGTGATAAACACCACAAGTGCGGAAGGGCATTTATTTTTTATTGCTTGTTTAAATTCTAGCAAGTCCTCAAAGACTTCCTTCCCAGTCTTTCCAGAATACTTTAGTTCTTTCTCGCCATGCTGGTTTGTAATAAACTCTGTGAAATCGTTGATCCCACACGCAATTTTAATGATAATCGGGAACGTAGCACACAATTTGGCAGTGTCCAATTTCGACAAAAATTCTGAGCGTATACTCGCAACTGTAGCCCCTCTTTTTATACAGAATTTAACCTTAAAGTCTTCAGGTTGTGCATAAAGTTTTTCGGCATCAAAATTATTGGCCCTGGAGTCGGCAATCAAATAAACAAAAGGCGTTCTCAGCATCGGCGAAGGTACGTCGCTGCCACCACTGTTATGATACTGAACAACACGATAATAACTATTTATATATATTTATATATACAATGATATGTGTACAATAACCATCAATCAATACTTCCACAACTGTATTCGATATATCCACAATACAACACTTAGTTCTTCTTTTCAATACGACGATTCCGTGATAAGACGTTCTCCTGACTTGGAGGAAGAATTCGTAACACCGATCACGTGACTTCATAAAAAATCTTGGCATTTTTAGCAGTAGACACTGCAGGTAGAAATGGATCGAGGAAAACGATCTCAAAAGTCATCCAGCAAATATTGGTGCGTGGTTCCGGGGTGAACATCTGACAGCAGGAAGAAACCCAATCTGGAAAAACATTTATCCCGTTTCCGACAAAGTTGAAAGACCACGGGCCATTTTGAACTACAGATGCCTAGATTTTACTCACGTGGTGATGGAAGTCACATGACGGTATTATCTGAATACCAGTATCCCGGAACCGACGTATTCTACCGCCAAAGTTCAACACGTTTTTCCTACGACAACTTTCTAACTTCCGGTCTGACTAATTCCTACAACTATACTTGCAACGCACGATAACGTCCCTATATAACAGTTACATATGATGCTCTACAATAGTCCCGAATTTCATGACTTACTGTGTAGCTCTTTTTTAATTTGGATTTTTGTTCTTTTTGCTACACGTGTAGCAAAAAAAAAATCCATACAAAAAAAGAACACATGGTAAGTCATGAATTTCAGGACTAGCTCTACAAGTAATGAATTTCGTTTATTTCAACCTTTAACTATGCTTCTGCAACAGTAGTTTACATTTCCTTGAAGTCTATAAGGGAGCAACCATTTGATTTTTATGGAAGGGCAAGGAAGTGATCTTGGATCCTGAATTTTTTTTTTTCGCAGAATTTTTGGACCTGAATTTTTTTTTTTCGCGCACTAATGCGCAATTTTGTCTTCAAATTGGAACAATTTTTTTCCCCCAAGTCCGATCCTGCCTTATTTTTCTGGCCAGTTTTTGATCCTGCCTTTTTATTTTACCAAAATTTGGAGCCTGGATTTTTATTTCAAATTCCTTCTTTGCCTCCCCATCAAAATTAAATGGTCGTTCCCTAACTTGCATTTTTCCATATTCTTTGCAAAAACACATTTCCTGGTGCAAGTGTGAAACGGAACTAAATTTGTGCCAAGTCTGATTTTGTGAAAAGAGTAAGGGGACGGATAAAAAAAGTTAAAATAGTTTTACGATTTGAGAGTGTAAGCAAAGTGTTTTCTTTGTTCAGACTTAAGATCCGTTCTACACTACGTGTACTCTAATCTTTACAACGACTACGGATTAACAATCAACCAAACAGCAATTGATGAGCCGTCAGTTAATGTTACATAAGACCAGAAAACGCGATTTTACATCCACTGGTCTGCAAAATCATCACCAGTTGACAACGAAAACATCGGTCGCCATGTTTCTTTCTACGCAATCATAAACATAAATGTTTATTTATCACAGATCTGCTGGTTTTATTTCTCTACAAGAACAAAGAAACATCCAAAGCAATGAATTTTAGGCACCTACATGACCTACCGACAACAAAATTTTCGATGTGGAGTTATCGTTCTTGTAATATATATAACGGTAATATATATTACGGATTTAGGCAAACAAAACGAAACGTTACTTTTGACGGCTAATACGTGCAAACTTGGTAAGAAGAATACAATGATTCACAAAGAGTTCTCATTCAATCAGTTCAGTGATTTTACAGAACTATATTTTAACACATATTTTCCATAGACTCCTATGTTAAACTATGTCATGCAGGGTCCAATGTTGAACTATGTCCTGCAGTGGCGGCCATTTTAGATTGGCAAAAAAAACCTTAAAGTTTGTAGAGGACCATTTCTGCAAAAGATCATTTTCACTGACGCCATGGTTTCTGAGAAGATCTTTATACATATTTCCCATAGGGTCCAATGCTAAACTATGTCCTCGAGTCAGCAAAAAGAAAAAAAAACTTTACAGAAGACCATCCAAGGAACATTTCTGCAAAGGATCATTTTCAATGACTCCATGGTTTCTGAGAAGATCTTTATACATATTTCCCATAGGGTCCAATGTTAAAACTTTGTCCAGTGGTGGCGGCCATCTTGGATTCAGCTTCTGCACCAAAAACATTTTTTTTGGTAGAGGACTATCCAAGGAACATTTCTGCAAAGGATCATTTTCTTTGACATTGTGGTTTCTGAGAAGATCTTTGAAGGTATTTCCCATAGGGTCAAATGTTAAACTTTGTCCCACAGTGACGGCCATTTTGGACTTCAGATCAGCACCAAAAACATAATTTTGGTAGAGGACCATCCAAGGAACATTTCTGCAAGAGATCATTTTTACTGACATTGTGGCTTCTGAGAAGAAGATCTTTGAAGGTATTTACCATAGGGTCCAATGTTAAACTTCATCCTGCTGTGGTGGCCATCTTGGATTTTGGATATGCACCAAAAACATAATTTTGGTAGAGGACCACCCAAGGATCCTTCACACCATAAAACAATTCCATTGGCTGTGTAGTTTCTGATAAGAAGATCTTTGAAAATTGAGCCAATCAAAACACATTATTGGCCGTGGCCGCCATGTTGAATTCCTGATCGAAACAAAAAACATAACTTTTATAGAGGACCTCCTGGTGCACATTCCTGCCAAGTTTGGTTCCATTTGGCTCAGTGGTTTCTGAGGAGAAGACTGAAATGTGAAAAGCTAACGATGGACGACGACGACAACGGACGCCAAGTGATGGCAATAGCTCACATGACCCTCTGGGTCAGGTGAGCTAAAAATCAAATCAAATATATATTGATATCCATAACATTTCCAAATTTTAAGACATTGTAAAATAAAACAGATAATAATGCTTTTCAGGACTTTCAGGTCAAATTATTTTTGCTTAAATTTATTTATACGCCCGTCTAGAGACAGGCTGTATTATGTGATTGGGTATGGCGGGTGGGCGGGCGTCCACACAGGTTTCTGCACAATAACTTTAGTTCTGTATATCAGATCATTACCAAACTTGGCCACATGATTCCCCTATTTATTTTGGGGTCATTAGGTCAAAGGGCGTATTTTGTGATGCACACATTTTTTGTTTGATTTTCTTTAAATATATGCTAATATCTATCATATTTATAAATTTTAAGTCAATACATTAAATAAGTAGAGGCTCAGTGGGTTGAGCCTGTGTCATTCACCTTTCATTCTGCTTTGAGGAAGCTTAATACAGAACCTTCCATAGTGCTTCCCACCAAATTTCAGTTCAATTGGGCAAAGCAGTTTCAGAGAAGAAGATTTTTAGAAATCAACCAATCTAAAACAAGAATTACCTGTGGCAGCCATGTTTGTTAACGGATCAAAACGTAATGAGCAATCTCTATAGAAGACCTTCCATAGATGCTTCCTACCAAGTTTCATATCATTTGCCCAAGCGGTTTCAGAAATCGACCAATAAGAAACAATAATTGCCTATGACGGCCATGTTTGCTAACGGATCAAAACGGAATGAGCAATTCCCATAGATGATTCCTACCACGTTTCGCTCCATTTGGCGAAGCTGTTTCAGAGTAGAAGATTTTTAGAAATCGATCAATCAGAAACAAGAATTGCCTGTGGTGGCCATGTTTGTTAATGGATCGGGACGAAATGAGCAATCTTTATAGAGGACCGCCCATAGATACATCCTACCAAGTTTCGATTCATTTAGCCAAGTGGTTTCAGAGAAGAATTTTTTTTTTAGAAATCAACCAATCAGAAACAAGAATTGTCTGTGGCGGCCATGTTTGTTAACGGATCGAGACGAAATGAGCAATTGCAACCGAGGACCTTCCATAGATGCTTCCTACCAAGTTTCGGTTCATTTTGCCAAACGGTTTCAGAGCAGAAGAATCTAAATGAAAGCACCAAAGGTGATGTTAAATGATCGAACATGCTTGCATGTAGATTTTTTGTATGCTATGCACAATCGCAAAATATCAGTATACTTCTAGAAAAAGATGTCAAACTTTGAAATAGTAAATTGAGAGCAAACTCCAGAGACATCAATATGTTATTCACATATAGGGGGAACTACTAATATAATTATTGAATAGTGCCAAAAATGGAAAGAACAGTTGGTGTAGGAGCTACTACTATAACATGCAACAACCCAGTTTGACATTCTATTACATTATTATTTTATTTCCCATCAACTGTTTACCAGACACTACATCTGTTTTGAAGGGGCAAGCAAATCAATGCGACAGTCAAAGTGAAATATAGTGTATTTGTGGGTTTAATTTTATACCTTGGAAAAGGGAAATATTTTTCTATATGGGGTCTTTTTCGCAGAAGGGGAATGTGACTCTTGAAAAAATTTACACCACTTATTAATAGATCTGACGATGAACTTTTATCCAATGATATATATATATAGCCTTCCGAAGACAACGTCCATGTCCTTTCCATTTTCATCTTTTTTGTTTCGAAGCCAACATCAACATTCAGTTCCCGGAATTCCCTCATCCATTTACGGACACCTACTGGAGTATTATACAGGTTTTTTTTTCATTATTTGTGTCCAAGTTTGTTTGCCGGTTGTCCTACATCAATATTTTCATTTCATGCTTATTTTTAGGTGGAACATACTTTAAAAGAATGTATTGTTGACATAAATATGTCAGCAGTGCATCAAGGTTAACAGGTCAAAACCTCTTCGGGATTTTCTAGACTTTTCATTAGATAGTACGTCAAACATTAGAACA
>MJUT01056336.1:238909-249266 GCA_002080005.1 Gigantidas platifrons
GTCCTATGTTAAAACTAAGTCGAGTCATGGTGGCCATCTTGAATTTCCGATCAGCAAATGATTCACAATTTAGTACAGGATCACCCAATGATCATTCCTGTAAAGTCACAATTCAATTGGCCGACTGGTTTCCAACAAGAAGATTTTTAAAATTTCGACCAATCAGAATACATTATGGGCCCTGGCAGCCATGTTGGATTTCCGATCAGCGCCAAAAACAAAAATCTTGTATATGACCATCTAATGAACATTTCTGCCAAGTATGGTTCAAATCTGTTTCGTGGTTTCAGAAAAAAAAGATGAAAATGTGAAATTCCCATAGGGTCCAATGTTAAACTAAGTCGAGTCATGGTGGCCATCTTGAATTTCCGATCATCAAACGATTCACAAGTTTAGTACAGGATCACCCAATGATCATTCCTGTAAAGTCACAATTCAATTGGCTTAGTGGTTAAGTCACAATTCAATTGGCTTAGTGGTTTCTAACAATAAGATTTTTTTTAATTTCGACCAATCAGAACACATTATGAGCCCTGGCAGCCATGTTGGATTTACGATCAGCGCCAAAAACAAAAATCTTGTATATGACCATCTAATGAACATTTCTGCCAAGATTGGTTCAAATCTGTTGCGTGGTTTCAGAAAAAAAGATTGAAATTCCCATAGGGTCCAATGTTAAACTAAGTCGAGTCATGGCGGCCATCTTGGATATGCGATCGGCACAAAAATAACAAATTTAGTAGAGGACCATCCAGTCATCATTTCTGTAATGTTACAATTCCATCGGCTAAGTAGTTTCTGACAAGAAGATTTTCAAAGTTTCAACCAATCAGAACACATTATTGGCCCTGGTGGCCATGTTGGATTTCCGATCTGCACCAAAATAAAAAAATTTAGTAGAGGACCTCCCAATGAACATTTCTGCCAAATTTGGTCCAAATCAGTTCAGTGGTTTCAAAGAAGAAGAAGAAAGTATGAAAAGTTTACAGAAGCGGACGACGCCGACGGACGCAAAGTGATGACAAAAGCTCACATGACCCTTTGGGTCAGGTGAGCTAATAATAGTGTCGTCAACAAATACAAGTGCTCATGGGCTACATAAAAATAATAGTGTCGTCAACAAATACAAGAGCTCATGGGATACACAAAAATAATAGTGTCGTCAACAAATACAAGAGCGCATGGGCTACTATGCTCAACTGAGAAATAGTCAATACTGTGCATTCTTATGTAAACAATTTTTACAAATATTACATAATTAGTTCTACACTTGGGACCTTTTTAGCAATTTTTAATCTTTACAATGCCTAAATTGAAAAGAACAATGTTTTTAACATATTTACCTATATGTATATATGAACTTTGGTCCTGCAGCTTTCATTTAACATTTGTTACTTCGCAGTACTAAAATTACTAAAAGGTCTTGGAAATTTCAGTTATAAATCCTGAAGATCTGCCTCATTTGTAATGAAGGTCTGTTTCAGTTATAAATCCTGAAGATCTGCCTCATTTGTAATGAAGGTCTGTTTTTTTTTCTTCAGCAGACCTTGTATCTGTTTAATTGTTCAGATTTATTTTAGCTATGAGAAGATTTGAAAGTATCAGATGCAGAAGAATTTTGGGGAAACTTGAGGGAACATGGTGTCTCAAAAATGTTTAAAGTTTCAATGATTTTGATCACTATAGGCTTTAGATTCACTACCATTATGGGCATTATTAATAACAATTTCACTGTGTAATAAAATTATGATGGTCCTGGGGTTGTCATAGCCGTGATTGTAACCAAACAAACAAAAATATGATGGTCCTTTTCAGCTACAAGTACTAGTATACTGTATTTAACATAGTTACATGCATGTTTTATATTTCCTGTTTTTTTGTTTGTTTTCTAGAAGTGAATAACAATAATGGCACCTTTCCTTGTTTCGAGTCCTGTGGCGTTTAATTTTTTTTTTGCCCATTGGCGTATCTGTCTCCCGTTTTCAACCTACATATTGATTTATTGTAAACATGTTCTCGTCCTGAATATAGCTGAAAAATTGCTCGCTGGACGTTAAACATCAATCAATCAATAATGGCAGTTCATTAGATAACCTTGAAATCTGTTTGTGACTGGCATTGTTAAATAAAATTCTAAATAAAGACTTTTTTTAAACACAATAAGCAGACCTACGATTTAATGCACTAGATCTTTAGAGTTTGTTAAACTTATTAAAATATAATGGCTTTTCAAATGAAAATAAGGTCCACAGGCACAGCCAACACCCTATGCTCAATAGTGGAAGGTCACAGACCTCAGTCCTTTATGAATTTGAACCCTTGATTACATATCTGTACTCCATAAACATGCTTCAGATTACAAAATTAACTAGAACTGTCCGCATAGCTGGACTAATACCCTTTTTGTCATATTCACACAAAATTGGCTAAATTCAACAATCTATATTTTTAGTAAAAATGCACAAAAATCAAAATCCTTACCACATGCACATCTTTGATATATGTACAAACAATCTACAATATAAAAACTTCCTAGCAGAAAAACTGTAGGAGGAGTTGCGCGGACAAACCATGTACCCTCTATGCGGACAGACAGGGTGAAACCTACATACCCCCCCCCCAAACTTTGTTTGCGGGGGGTATAAAAACACTCAATAATTATACTTACCACCACCATCTTCTTCTATTTCTGATGCCTAAAAACAAACAACAGATGATTGATCAAGTATGAATTAAATGTCAATGATTATTACTATTTTATATCATCAAAGACAGGACTGCCACGAAATAACTGAAATATTGCTGAAAGTGGTGTAAAGCACCATAAACGCTACCTCTCATAGACAGGTTGCAGATACAGTACGTATGAAAACATGTAGCAACTTAAAGTATCTCCATTACAGGCTGTCAAGCAACTTTTGATGAAAAAAATATAGGAAAGTTGAAAAAATATAGGAGAAATATATCATCTGAAGAGGCAATTATACACATACATGTTACATGAAAACATTATTTACTGACATTTTAATGAATGAATATCTTATTATTACGGTACCAGACAATCATTTGTTTAATTTTTAATTAAAAGTTGGCCTCCACCTCCCCTTATAGCCAACCCTAGCTCTCCCCATTTTAATTAGAAAGACCAGTGTACAAATGATGACACGATTGAATTTGGTACAACCTCCAGGCATGTTGGCTTACACATGTAAATATATATGTATACTACTGAGATTGTTGAATATATACTTTAATAGTCCTTTTCCTCTTACTCAAGAATTTCTCTCCTGAAAAACATACATGTTTAAAATATGTTCCTTTAGAAATAACAGCTGATCTTCAGAAATACCTGTAAACAGCTACTTTCGCAACAGTACTTTTTATGTACAATTAAAATATAGTACTTTTATTGTACCATCAATTTATAGTACTTTTCTTGTACTTCTAATATATTGTACAATATTTGTACTAAATCCGTCTAGTACTTTTATTGTACTATTAATCTATAGTAAAATGATTGTACTACTTATATATTGACATTGACACATTGTACAATACATATCAGTATATTTTGTTTGTAGTACAATCATAGTACAATAAATGAATAATACAATAGAAGTACAAAAATGTTTTAGTACAAATATTGTAGAATATATAAGTAGTACAAGAATAGTAATATAAATTTATGGTACAATAAAAGTACTATATTTTAATTGTACATGAAAAGTACTGTTGCAAAAGTAGCTGTGTATATGTTACAGCACAAATTGGAATCCAGTAGGATCCAGAATCCTACTAGTACAAATTGGAATCCAGTAGGATCCGGAATCCTACTAGTACAAATTGGAATTTCCTTTTTTTTTTTCCTTCTTCCTTTAACTTTCTGTTATTTAAACAATGTTAAATGAATTGAGTATGTTTTAATGACTATTTGCAATTTATCATGTGTTTTTAGGGAACGGATTAATATAGGCGTTACGCTTGTTTCTGAATCCCATGTTATATTGTATTGTGGAAAAAAATGTAATATGTAATTCATCAATAAAATATGTTTAACATCAATTCTGATTTGTATTGGATTTAAACCAGCATAAATCAGAATTCCAATATCTACTAGGACAAATCAGGATATCCAGATTTGTACTAGGAGGATCCTGGATCCTACTAAACTTTCAGTAGGATTCAGAATATTACTGAATTTAAAGCTTAGTACGATTCTGGATATTACTGAATTGAAAACCAAAAAATATGTAAAATTTGTGAAATATAACCTCATGCCCAGTTTTATCCCTACCAGAATGTTCAGCTCTCAAGTGACATATGACTCACTATTCAGTAATGGGCCATTATAGGGTAACAAAATCTTCAAAATAAAAAGTGTACAATAACATTAATTTTTCTATTCCTTATGGTTAATTGTTATAAAAACTATCAGAAAAAAGTTTTAGAACGATAACTTTATGAATATTGTTACCATGGTAACAAGTTAAATTGTAATGTGTGATGGACGTGACGGCAGTGTTCGCCAAAAACTTTTTTAACCACTAGACATCTGGGCCAGTGACTTGCTAAAGTTACTAGACCGAAGCAGTGCACACTAGACCGAAGATATTTTTACCAGAAAAAGAAGAAACAAATTTTCATTGTTTAATTTTATACATGCATTTGGATGGTGTCTATTCTAAAGTTGTTACATCCTGTAACAAACTTCCGAGCCCCAGTTTTGTCCTTAAACTGTTTTTCGCAGTATGTACAATACATCATTTGTTCATGTTCCGTGTAAATGATGGACAAGACCACNTTTTCTGTCGATGGGATTTAGATGCATCTTACGACTGGTTGCCGAAATGAAAATGCCTAAGTACCTACGAATCGCTATATTTGAAGGTACCAGTTATTAGGTTAAGGTCATTTTTATTAGTAAACAAGTCGGTGACTATTTTTGTACGAAAATAAAATTATCACATTAACGAGTCAAAATTTTCGTCGAGTCATTCAGAAAAGGTATTTAGCTATACTTGGTTACTTTCAAATTCACTAGACCAATCGGGCCACCAGCAACACCATACAACTAGACCGATATAATTTTTACTAGACGTGGGCTTCGGACTACCGCTTAACGTCGAACACTGTGACGGAGACGGAAAAGCATTGATTTTTTTGTCTCCAATATATTAATTAAAGCCAGGAATGATGATATATGGATGTTTACATTTAGAGTAATTATATTTCTATATAATAAAACAGTAAAAAGAATAACAATTTTGATATAATATCCCATTTTTCAATAAAAACAGAAGAGAGGTAAATTTGACATGCATCTATTTTTTTTAATTGTGACCTACAATGTAAACTATTATTATTATTTTTTTTTTCAAATAAAACACATATAAAGACTTGTGTTCTGGTGTTGAACAACTCATTTCTTCATCAATATAAGTATTAAAATCATCAATTGTGAAATATGTGATGGACGTTATGCAGGACAGAATACCTGTGATGGGACGTTGTAGGACGGAAAATACCATTGCATAAAGTAATTTGATACTATATCAAGCCTAATTAATCAGGTTATTGTGAGAACATACCAAATGTTCATGTGTCTTAAGCTTATAGTGTATCAGTACTTATTGAAAAGTCAATTATGAGATTCAGTCCAAAAGTAACGTCCGTGTAAAATTATTTGTCCAAATTTGTGTTCGATTGTCTGCTATCACAACATGCCGTCCCAAGTCGTCGTAGTTTTCGTGTCAATTACTACTTTTTTACTATATAATTTTAAACGACCGATGTAAGAGAGTATTAGGGAAGTTTATTTAGCTTGAATTACAATAATCATGGAATATATATGACGCCCGTTAATCTGTGATGGACATAACTTACCGGGACGGAAACAGAATATGTTCCTCTCGTCGCCATATTGTTTTTCTGGTTGCAGCAAAAATTGATGACGTCATGTGTTTATGAGTACACAAAAGTTTAGAATCCAGCGTAAGTGTCATTTCGTGTATAAAGAACTAAATATTTTGATAGCTTGGAGACTGTGACGGACATAAAAGTTGGACAGAACTTCTGGGTTATTGAAAAATATCAAAATTTAAAGTTGAAATAAGGTTCACACAATCAATTTTCTACATGAAATTATTGGTTTTAAAGATAAAGTTTCAATTACCTTATACTGTTTTATTAAAGGTTTGTGCATTCTACAAAAATTTAAACTGACGAAAATTTCCTTATGGTGGACAGGAAACAATCACGTCCATCACACATGCAATAACTTCAATTTTTTACATAAAAATATGAAAAAGTAGGTAAAAAAAAGTTTGTATACTTAATTTTATTCCATTTTTTTATCCATAATCAGCAACTTACCTATTTATATCTCTGTATAAAGTTAAAAAATCTCCATCCAAAATACCGCATTCAAAATATGTTACCGCGAGATACAACAAAAACGACATGATTTTTTTTTTATTTCTTTATTTTTTTAAGAAAACAATTGTTTTCTACATTCACTTTATCTTATTTGTTACAGAAGACCATTATGATTTCAAAATAATTTGCATTTTTGTAAAAATGTAATTTATCTGTTAGAAATCATGTATTGAAACAGACCACCCAAGCCAGAAACAGAAATGGTCTATTACTGAATAGTGAGTCATTTGTGAATAACATTGAATACCTCATCTCTTGTAACAACAGGACAGTCACTTTCCAAGCAAATTAGAATGTCCTTTTCCCCTATAGTAGTCTTCCTGAAGTTGTTTTTGGCCCAGTGTTTAAATTTTCCCCCCTCTTCTGTTTTATGTCCCTTCTCTTTGTCAAGGCAGTTTAGAATAGCTTCATATCTAAGTCCAGAGAGAACACACTTTTCTTTGTCATAAATACTTTGGAAGACTCTCTTCATATTTCAAAAGTTTCATATAAAATAATTCCTTGTGGTCTTCCATTTCACTTTCACTTACATTGAATTATTTAGAAATGATTACAATTCACGAGGGAGTTAAAAAGTTATGTGACTGTCCTGTCAGGACAGCCTTTATCAGTGATCATTAATCATACAAGTATATTTCTTTAGCTTTTACTGATTTTACCAAAGGGACATAAAACAGAAGATTTGTATTAAAAAAGTGTTCATATTTATTTTTTCATGTTTCTCCTTTTTTCAATTTTTTATTCCAGTAGGATCCTGGATCCTCCTAGTACAAATCTGGATATCCTGATTTGTCTTAGTAGATATTGGAATTCTGATTTATACTGGTTTAAATCCAGTACAAATCAGAATTCCAATTTCTACTAGTAGGATTCTGGATCCTACTGGATTCCAATTTGTACTGTAACATATATATATACTTATACAGTGTGCTGGAAATGTATGTAAAACAATACACTGTTTTGACAGGTACATCCAAATGCCAGCTCTTATTTCTGAAGGAGGCACATTGCTAACTAACTTTAACACAACATATTCTACCATTGTTGCATGTTGTCAGTTCAATGTTACATATTTGGTTGTTTGTGAATAACTTTGAATATTGAAAACATTAAAAACACTAAAGATACATGTATACACATCCTTTCCATTGAAATATACATTAAATTTACATTTTGTTGTTTTTTGGCAAGGTGAGCTAAAAAAAACTAGAACTGTCCGCATAGCGCGACTAATACCCCCCGCTTCACTCTGACTGTGTCCAAGATTATTCAAAACTAAGTCTACACGAAAAATATATTATTTGTCAAATTATAATGTTTAATCACATTCAACAAAAATAAAAACGTTGTAGCATAAAAACTGTAAGAGGAGTTGCACAGACAAACCATGTACCCTTTCAGCCAAATTCATAAATAAAAAAAAATAACCAAGTTCAGCAATCTATATTTTTTGGTAAAATTCATGAAAATCAAAATCCTTACAACATGCACATCTTTGATATGAGTACAAATGTTCTGCAATGTAAAATCTTCCTAACTTACAAACTGTAGGAGGAGTTTGCAGACAAACCATGTACCCTTTTTGCCATATTCACACAAAATTGGCTAAATTCAACAATCTATATTTTTAGTAAAAATGCACAAAAATCAAAATCCTTACCAAATGCACATCTTTGATATATGTACAAACAATCTACAATATAAAAACTTCCTAGCGTAAAAACTGTAGGAGGAGTTGCGCGGACAAACCATGTACCCTTTTAGCCAAATTCACCAAAAAAAGACTTAGTTCGGCAATCTATATTTTTGGTAAAAATTCATGAAAATCAAAATCCTTACCACATGCACATCTTTGATGTATGCACAAACGATCTGAAAAATAAAAACTTCCTAGCGTAAAAACTGTAGGAGTTGCGCGGACAAACCATATACCCTTTTTGCCAAATTCACCAAAAAATGACTAAGTTCAACAATCTATATTTTTGGTAAAAATGCACAAAAATCAAAATCCTTACCACATGCACATGATCTGCAAAATAAAAACTTCCTAGCAGAAAAACTGTAGGAGGAGTTGCGCGGACAAACCATGTACCCTCTATGCGGACAGACAGACAGACAGGGTGAAACCTATATACCCCCCCAAACTTTGTTTGCGGAGGGTATAACTAAACCAATGGCATACAAGTTTCTTGTGCATATGATGAGATGGCAAGGAGAAGCAGTATTTGTAGTGCACAACAATATTTTGTGGGCACATATGACTGTACATCACAAAAATTTACTGTTTACTCTTCTACATGGACAGCAGAGACTGATTTATACAATGACAGGAATGAATGAATAACAATATCAGTCTGTCAAGCACTTTTTGGCTTAAAAAAATTAGGAAATCAGGAGGGTTTTTAGTTAAAAATCAGGAGATTATCAGGATTTTTTTATATATAAAAAGTGATAAAACCATACAAAAAACCTCAAAAATGGCCACCTTCCTCCCCTCTAAGTAAGAGCTTTCAGGTCATAATATATAAATTTAAGCATGGTGTTTTTGATTCCTGATGAAGGGCATATTATAAGAATGTAAGAATGTAATTGGCAAGCTAAAAGGTCTTACTTAGGCCATTTCCTTCACCTCCTTTTATTGATAAGATGCTTTACACTAAAATAATTTCAACATATTATTGTTATTTTTTTTTTGTGGGGAAAAAGTTCAAAATCAGGAGTTATCAGGAGTTTATCTAACAAATTCAGAAAAAAATCAGGAACAGCTCAAAATCAGGAAAAATCAGGAGTCGCTTGACAGACTGCAATATTATTTGCTTGTTATCAAATAAAAATACAGTTTTGACTCCCAACCTTTGATCCGATGCCAAAATAAATCCATTTGGCCCCTAAAAATGTGTGACAAGGAGCAACTGGCTCCTTGGATTAACCAGAGGCTCCCAGGAGCCTGTAATCGCTCACCTGGATCAAAGCTGCTTTCAATAACAACGCAACTGCACTGTGGTGCGCCATCTTGGTGGGAGAGTGTGACTGCAGGACATCATTTGGAAAAGGACCATCGAATGACTATTCCATCAAAGTTTGGTTCTAATTGAGCTACTGGTTCCAGACAAGATGGTTTTTATGTGAATTTCCCATAGGGTCCTATGTTAAACTAAATTCAGCTGTGAAGCCATCTTGGTCAGAAGGCGGGACCACCAGACACAATTTTGGAAGAGGACCATCCAATGAATATTTTATCAAAGTTTGGTTCCAATTGAGCAACTGATTCCAGACAAGAAGATTTTTATGTGAATTTCCCATAGGGTCCTATGTTAAGCTAAGTTCGGCTGTGGGGACCATCTTGGTCGATAGATCTTGACATACTGAACATGTTTGCAGCTTAAACTTAACATCCATCTCTTAAAGTTTTTGAAATATAAGACGAAAAGCATTAAAATTTTTAACATTTTATGAAAAAAAAGGGCAATAACTCCAAAATGGGTAATGAGATTTACCTCAAAATTGAAGGGTAGGTAGATCTTGACATGGTGCATATTTTTTCAGTTTAAACTTAACATCTATCTCTTATAGTTTTTGAAATAAAGGACGAAAAGTATTAAAATTTTCAAAATTTGATGAAATAAAAGGCTGTTGGCCACTGGTCCCCCGACGCCAAGGTTATATCGTAAGATTAAATTTTAAAACTACTGTAAAGTAGAGGGTCAGGTGAGCCTGTATCACTCATAATTCTGAAAGGGGACCATCCAAGGACCATTTTGAAGTAAAAAAGGGGAGTAACTCTGGTTAGATTTGTCGAAAAATCATCATTATCGAACTTGACCTAGATATTCATGAGATACAATTACATACCAAACCTAGTTTCAATCTGACTATTTGTTCCCAAGTTATCATCTGAAAACCAAATATTTAGCAATTTTGA
>MJUT01056336.1:295125-311361 GCA_002080005.1 Gigantidas platifrons
TTGTCATTATCGAACTTGACCTAGATATTCATAAGATACACTTGCATACCAAACCTAGCTTCAATCTGACTTTTCATTCCCAAGTTATCATCTGGAAACCAAAAAGCACACGGACGGACGACACCCATTTCTATAGTCCCCTTCGACGAAGTGTCGGGGGACAATGAAGAAACTGAATGTTTGCTCCGCCCCCAGGGCCACAGCTATTTATACCCACGCTCCCGGTTTAAGGGGGGTGAACATTTTATCAAAAATAAGATACAAGATCTACAGTTGTTCTATGGACGATATATGGGAGGACGTTCAAGCTTTCAAATGTAAAAAAAAAAAAAAAAAAATTCCCTACCTACCTACCCACCTGCTGATAGTGTGGGTTGGCAATGCCAAACAAACAATAGTTTAAGGGTGGCCCTACATGCATATATGGCACTTAAGAATTTGGGCTAGTAGTTTAGTTTTGGGCAAGTAAAATCAATATGGCACTTGCCCGTATGGACAAGTTGGTCAAAAAGTTAATGTCGAACCCCGAGTTCCTTCCCTTGTATTATTTTTTTTTTTTGTCGTACGCACCCTGTGTATGGTCCGCCAAATAGAAAAAAGAAAAGGACCATAAAGGGCTACAGTTCCGCAGCTACCTTATTCCATACCCGAAATGATAAAATTTCAGAAACCTGTGGAGAAACAACTCTCCACATTTGAGAACTTGGTTGCAGTTCATACAAATGTATAACATACAATGTACCAAGAATTTTTAAATGTTTAACGTTGAAATCGGAAGTGGCAAGTAACACTGAAAAGTTGTTGAAACTTTTATAGCGAGCATCGCAAGATGCGAGCTAAACAGCAACATGTGTGTAAGGAGATGAATCAATATACTAACAATACCAACCGGAAGTGGTTTTTAAGTTTCAGCATAGAATGGACAATCGGAGAGAATGACAGGAAATAGCCTATTAATTAGAATAAAATATAAGTATCCAATTAAAAAATAGGAATCCGTACAGCTTCTTTACATGAAACGATTAATTTATTTTAAAAAAATGACAATCGCTATAGTTTACATCACACAAGTATTGTTACGTCACGTCATTCATTTCATGATTGCTGTCACTGACACTTTTTAGAGTAAACAATCATTGCCCTGCGTTTCTCAAGTTGGTGGCGATTTACAGTTGGTTGCCGAATACATGTTGCTGTTGGTTTATGTATTGAACAGTACAGTTCCCAGCAATGTGAAAAGAATGTCTTTATATTTAAAATTAGTAAGATAAATCTTGAGTACGTTGAGATTTTCCTGACGGAGATTCCGCAATGTTTACAAAGACGTCACTGGGGTTTCCCCACATTCCTAACCTATGACGTCACGAAAGTTAGTTCCGACTAAAGTACATCTTGTATATATATAGACCATTTTCTATCACATAGGTTGTATCTATTAGCAAAATAGATGTATTTCTATAGAATACATTCTTAATGTTTGATAAATGATCATTACAGAGTGAAGTACAGGAAACAGCCTTTTAATTTGAATAAAAAATAACTATCCAGTTTAAAAATAATCCCCCAAAAAATAGAAAGGAAACCGTACATGAAACGATTAATTTATTTAAAAAATGGACAATCGTTAGACCTTCTTGTTTCGCCCCTAAAGCTGTCGTCACACGATTTCGTTGATCATGTCGCTCATAGTTTCAAAACAAAGAAAAAAAATGTCAAGCAATTGTAGGAGTATAAAGATGATTTTTTTAAAAACAATATTGATTTGTTGCCAACCCTTAAAACTATTTACACTGGTTGGCGTGGCTAACCTATTGTTGGAGGTTAGCCCTGAACTCCTCTATGGAGCTAGCCCCAACTGTAGTGTCTGATAGGTGGTTCCATTCTTGTGCTGTTCTTTGGAAGGAGTTTCTGAGAGTGTCATAATTGGACCTCTCCTTGAGGAACCTATGTTGACCTCTGGTTCTGCTGTCACCAGGTCTGAGGTATAAGTCTCGGTCAATGTCCACGAGTCGATGCTGGATCTTATACATCATAACGAGTCTGCTTATCCTCCTCTGTTGTTCTAAAGTCTGCCTCTCAAGTGATGTTAACATGCTTGTCACGCATCCTTGTGTTCTGCTGGTGTAATCATTTATGACGAAGCGGGCAGCTCTTCTTTGTACATTTTCGAATGTCTGTATCAGGGTTTGGGTGGTGGGATCACAAACCATTGCTGCATATTCCAGGGTTGGTCGTAGGATCGTGAGGTAGCTGGTTTCTCTTACTCGTTTCATTTTGATCAACTGCCGATTGGTCCGATCAAAATTGTTTGTTTACAACAAGAGAAGTGGATCAGCGGGGGTAAGACATTCGATATTTTATGCCTTTTCTGTCGGAGTTATGAATTGATTTGTGCGTGAAAAGGATGATTATATATTTCTTTATGAAAGTTATTATTTGTTTTCTTATATCATTGACATTTCGGTGGACTTTGAACCACATTTTTACAAATAATCATGTCAAAATTTAACGTTATGAACTTTCATTATTTATTTTACAAAACATGTACATAAACACATACGAGCAACACGACCCACAGGGGTTTGCTACGATTTTTTTTTTATCCCTCGACTACTCTCATGTGTTCAATCAAAGTGCTGAAAGCACTGATGGAAGTTGTTGCTTTCTGTGGTTTTTTTTTATTGTGTGTAACAATATTTCATTTGTTTTACAATAACTGTAAAAGGGGCATTATCTGCCAAATCGTAAATTTTTGATACTCATAAAAATTATCAGATATGATTGATGCTTTAATAAAACGTGTTTCTGTAACATATAAATGTTATGAAATGTACGCTTATCAGGGAAATAATGTGCAACTGGTCGTGTTTTGAGATCGATCAAGAAATGGACACCATCTTATTAATTATCGACATTGTTTACAGAGTTTGTCGAATCGTCATTAAATCAGTACAACAATGCACTTATTTCTTGTGAATCTGCTTTTAGTCTGTGTTAATTATGAACAAAGAACCATGCAAGTTGGCAGTTAATAAGCGATAAAATACAAATTATTCGTTTTTACCTGTCACTAGTAAGGTCAATTGCATACGGAAAAAGCGAGGTCAAATTATTTGCTTGCAAGCAAATAATCAATCGATGGTAATTTTCATTCTCAAAAGGTGGAAAGTGGTTCGATAAGCTGTTTAATGTGAAATATTTACCTTTATTTCATCATTTTAAAGCTATTTACCAATTTCCAAAGCATATAATTTGTTTTGGGTCAAAATCGTAACTAATGCTCCTTTAAGCATTTGAAGCAACTATAACAGTTATTGAAGAATCATTCCAAACAAGATTATGTTTTATGTTCAATAATATTAGTATTTGAATTTTTTCGCAGATCACATAAATAAATCCCAACCTTAATCCTGTACCAGGATTCATTGTATTGAATTTGGAAAAAAATTGTCAAACATTATCATTTGGTAACAATTTTTATTATTATTTGATATTATTTAAACATCCTTATTAGTCAAGAAATAGTCACATGGTCTTCCTTAAAAACATGTACTGACTTGAAAAAACATGCATTGACTTCGGGAAAACATTTGTTTATTTCCGCCATTGACGGAATTAGTTGAGTGCTACCCAATTGCACTTTCTCCAAAATTTCATGATAATTTCAAAATTTTCAAAAAATTAACAAAATTTCAAAATAATTTCAAAATGATAAAATTTTCAAAAAGTTGAAAAAAAAAATCAAGTTTCCCATAAAATTTCAAAATTTTAATATTGAAATAATATTGAAAAATGATAAAACAAATACATTTGTATAGCCTAATTTCTTCCAGTGTTACAAAAGATAAAGCAATTGTAGCCTTTTAATATCGGTCAATACATGGATTTATCGACCCATTAAAGGTATATTTGACCTCAGACTTCGTCCTCGGTCAATACATGTTTAAATGGTCGATAAATCCATGCATTGACCACACCAAAAGGCTATAATTGTATAGTATACAGATGACAACAACAGCAAAACGTACGACAGCATCATACAATAAAATAACTGCAAAATGTTTGCAGTTGAATAATAACTAGAGACTTAGTGGGCTGAGACTGCATCGCTTACCTAGAATCGGATCTGGCTTGGGTTATCAGGATTCAGCCAATCAGAAACAAGATTTTCCTGTGGCAGCCGTGTTTTTTATCCAACTGCATTGAAATGTGATAAAGGATTCATATCAAATTTCAGATCATTTAGCCAAGTGGTTTAAGAGGAAAAGATATTTTAGGAGGCATTCTCAGGGTTTGAAATTAGTGGTCGCCCACTCGCCAATTGCGAGTAAATTTCAGTGTGGGCCCTTAAAAATCTCATCTCAGTCGTCCACTTGGCGAGTGAAAATTAGAAAAAATAAAATAGTGTAAATCTATATGTAATAATTCCTATTCACCAAGATCAAAGTCCGAAAAATATTAACATTTCCATCGATCTATTTTAAGCCCCGATTTTTTGTTTTGATATTAAACTGATATCCACTTATACAAAATGTATTAAGCTTCGCTCTTATGAAATGTAGTAGCCCGGGAACCAGCTTATTTTGCTGTATGCGAATCTTATCTCCAGTTAAGGAGATTTGCGGCTGTTCTATTTAACTTCTCCGTATAAGGATGTCAATTTTTGTATTAATTTTGGGTCATTTAAGGATTGAAATAAAGAATTTAGTTGTTGTAAAGGGATTTAGATAACAAATCATTCTTTTAAAAACGATGATTTCTCTGTTGTCTTTATATTGCACAATTTTCTGTTGAGTTATATTACGGAATTTTATAGTATACTTTTCCGACTTCGATTTTTAATTTTACATGTTCGTTCAAAATATCCGGTTGGCGAAATGTCGATTTAAGTCAATTCTTTTTGGAGAACTCTGAGCCTCTTAAAAGGCAAAATGAACAGAGAACACAATATTTTAGAGATTACGAAAAGTCCAAACGCTCTTAGACAATTTTAAAGGAATGGAAACAAAATTGTCCATGGTTAGTTGATACTGAAACCGTCATGGTTCATATTGGCTTATTGCATAGAACAACAAAAAATGAAATTAATTTACTACAGGATGTACAAGCTACAAACATCCACACCATATGTCAAGCTCTAAATCACCCCGAAATTTGATTTCAACTATAAATTTCTGAAGTCATAGTGTATCAGGGATCTACACTAACAGTCGCCCAAGGTGACTTAAAATTGTATTGGGCGAGTGAAAACTCGATTACTTCTCGCCCAGGTGACGACTGAAAATTTTGGGAGCGATGTCAAGAATTATTAATTCCCGCACCGGTTTTTAGACGTACCAAAATTGCGACTGGTTTCCGATTTTTATTTTACTTATTTTGGTAATGGTATATCGAAATCAGCGGTGTCAGTAGAATTATCCCTGAGAAATGATTGTCGGTTTCCTCAAGTCAATTTTTTGGCACCGGGTCGTTATCTTTTATTACTATTACTAATAAATACAATAAAATAAAATAAAATGAACACACCAGCCCTCTATTCTAACTCTAAGATAGCCAAAGCGCTTAGGATATCGGTAAAATGATCATGATTTAAAACATGTATGTGACGTACATTATGGATAAAATGGCCACCGGTGATGTGCCCAGTGGAACTGTTTTTTTTTTTTACAGAAATATACACATTTATCAACGAAATATTAGTGATGCAATTTTATTGGCTTAGCAAAAGCATTTATGATTTATTTTGTGACCTTCACGGGAAAGATACCAAAACACTGATTTGACAGAAACAAGAAAAAAGCAAAAATTTTAACACAACACACTCCTTTATACCATTATAGGACCAAAAGTGAGACCAGGTGTACCATTGGTGGTAAGCATATTCTACATNAATTTTCCTATGGTAGGGGAAACCAACAATCAATTTTACATGGCCAAATGACAATGCATAATTGTTTGTTGGCAATATATTTCAACTATTTCAGAACCTATGGCTAAGCAAACCACAACTGAAAATTAAAAGAATGAAAGTCATATTTCTAATTCTTTCAGATTTTGTTTTAATCATATTCATAAATACAGTATACAGTATAAGATTAAAATTGGTGATTAACTTTAAAACACATATAACATATATCTGCAACAGAATACTGAAGGAACAAGTTAAAGGAATTATTAAAAAAAACAACAGAATCCAAAATCAAGTCAAAATTGACTTGTCAAAATGGAGATATTGTTAAAATATCTGATTTACCATATCTGTAATCTACCTGAAAAAAAGCTGGGCGCCTAAATTATTTGTTGGGCTCCTTGAAAATGAAAGTTAGGAGACCAGGTGGCGACCATGGTTCAAAAGTTAGTGTATATCCCTGTGTATTGGTGCATGTAAAATAAGTTTATTTTGAGGAACATTTTTTGTAAATTGTTTATCTTCTGTATTAAATTATAGTTTCTGAATGGCCAATTTTGCTGCCAGGAAATGACCAGAATGCATGATTTTACACCATTTATCTCAGGGCTTATGGGGGCCTTGGCCCCCGGACCCCCTGCCGTAAGGCACCTTGCAAGCAAGGTGGCAGACGCGCTATGCACGCCTGATTGACCCCTAACAAATTGTGTGGGCTACCAAAATTAATTTGGTAGGGGCCCACTTGGCCCCTAAAATATTTCCTTAGCTTCAAACCCTGATTCTAAATAAGTTGGGTTGTTGTGGCCATCTTGAATTTTAAATTGTCACAAAAATTACTTAATAAGGGACCATCCGAGTATCATCCAAACAACAGAAATACAGAACATTTTAACTGGTAAACAGTTCTTTTGTAGTTTATGGTCTTCAGAATATATTATCTGCTCCTGGTAGCCTTGTGAATTTATGAGTTGCACAAATAACACATACTTTGTTCATATATATGTTAAATCTGGTTCAATTTGGCTCAAAATTATGAAAGAAAATCCAAATATGAAAATGTTGATTGACAACGGATGCAGTGATTGGGATTACCACGCGCCCCGCGCCATAGTCGCATTACCAGACGAAATGGCGCATTTCCACATAAAAACTCTGCGTCATATGCGCGCATTCGTTTTCTGATGAAGTTAGACGTACATACAAATGTACAGCCGAACCGTTCTGTCAAGACTGCATGGACATAGTCCCATTGAAAAAAATTTAATCCCAATCACTGCGGATGGAGGCAAAGTAACGTCATAAGTTCACTTGTACATTATTAGGGGCAGGTATGGTAATAAGTTTGCTAGCTAGACATGTAACATTTTAACTGGCAAACAGTTCTTTTGTAGATTATGGTCATCAGAACGCATTATCTGCTTCTGGCAGCCATGTTGAATATGTACGAGTTGCACCAATAACACATACAGCATAAGGTACCATCAGGAACATATATGTCGAGTTTGGTTCAATTTGGCTCAAAATTATGAGAGAAAATTCAAATATGACAATGTTGATCGACGACGGATGGAGGCAAAGTAATGTCATCACTGGCCCAAATATTTCAATAAAATTTTTTTTGTGTTGTTGACTAATAAAGCATTCAACTAAAGCAGTTTGTTATGTTTTATTCTTCAATTATTCCCTTCCTACACATAACCCTATAAACCCTTCCCTCATCCCCATAATCTTCATCATCGTCATCACTATCAGTATCATAATCTGCCCCATATATTGGTCGATTCGGTGACATTTGTCTTCACTACTTGGCATTTCTTCCATAGCTAAAATTGTGCTCATTCATTTCCTTGACTTGGTCCTCCACTTGCTTGGATGCTATAACAGGGTTTCAGCTGAATTTTATTATACTACGGTCAAATGACCTATCTCATATAAATTCATCAGGCCTTTCGTCCTGAAAGGCACTTATTCCATTAGTCAATTGTGTCCTAATTTGTCTAAAACTTATAAAGCCATTTAATGCATACATATTTATAATATTTGGAATTGAAAGCCAGACAGGTTTTCAGAGGTCACCATCTCTTTCCAAAAAAAAAAATTTAAACTTCAGTGAAAATAAATAGAAATTAAGATCAAATTCCCCAATGAGGAATGAGTCAAAGACTTAAGAGAAGGCTTCCCTAAATAGGTTACAAAAAATCTGCTTTGAAGTAAACATTTTGTAGATTTTTTTTAAGATAAATAAAGCAGAGTATTTTATTTAAATTCACTGAGAAATAAAAAAGAATAGTGGATCTTTTCAACCATTTGTCTTAATCAGGAAAAAGCTTGTAATATTTCCCAAAAACCTAAATCAAGTCATCTATCGTATTTTGCACAAAAGACATGTTTAAATTTGGTGCCAAATTGATATCCGATAATCTTTGCGTGTCCGGTTCGCGGCAATTTTTATTCTTATATTTCATTGATATTTTCGTTTTTGTCAATGTCCTTGAACTTCATCAAACCATGGAACGATAAATAATAAGAGTTTTGATCTGGCGTTTCACTTTAGTTTTAATCAAAATAAATTATGGACAAATTGGAGATCAAACGGCTCTTTTATACAATAAACCCAGTATTTTACACCGGACAGTCGATCCGGTGGATAGTAAACCAATGTTTGGTTACGTAACCATAAAATGAAAGTAGAATTGTATATTTACGCGCAGTGAGATCTTTTTAGCAAATAAATGTCGTTTCCCCGTTTATCTAGATATTGAAATTAATCATTTAGTACAAATATTTGTTCCAAACTATAAAACAGGGTTTTTGCTGGCTCTATTGGGAATTGCCACCTAACCTAAATTGGGAAATTTTATCGACAAAATATGAATTTGAAATTAACTTAGGCAATAATAAACAAAATAACTTTGCAGTAGAATTTATTTCACTTAATTACAACCTTTTCATCTTTGAATTTGCCCACTAAGGCCTAAATTAAAATTAAGTTTGTTTCCCCTTTCATCGACCGACCCTTAAAAAAGCCGCCGAGTCAAAAAAATTTATTGCCTAAAAAAAAAAAAAAAAATTTTTTTTTTAAATAAAATCGTAATTTCCGGAAAATCGATGCGTGTCCGTCCGGAATCGGTTACACATTTAGTAGTCAAACTCTTCAATGTGAAGTCAAAATTTGATTATATAGACGACGAAGGTACACAGAAAGAGATATCACTCTTACCATTCTATCAGTGACATTAATATATATTTTGTTAATGGTGTATCTTTTTACTGTGTCTTGTGATTAAAGTGGTACTTTTCGATCAAAAGTTATATTCATTTCTCTGAGACTGGGATCACAATGATGTCTATATTTACATGATATGTCTCTTTCTGCACTGTTCATTGTTTGACAGTTTAGATTTATTCTAGTCTTCACTGAATTCATAAATTTCATATATGAAATTGATTTAATTCCAAAATCTAGTCACTTGTCAGAATTTTAAAGAAGACTACATAACAAGTCATTGTACTTAGTACTGCAGTCTTCACAATAAACATTTTAACTTACCAGCAAGGGGGACCTGTGCCAATGGAATTTTTACAAGTCCCCCCCCTCTGGAATTTACAAGTCCCCCATATCAAGACAATTTTGAACTTATTTGTTCCTTTAAAAACATGTTGTCGACTTCATGATTTCTGCACCAGATGCAGAACATCAATTGCTTGTCTTCATCGTAGGCCATCCAAGAATGATCTTTCGTCCATTGGGGAAGAAATTTTTTCTCCTGGATTCTTTATCATACTTTTTTTGCCACCTGTCTTTCGTCCGCTGATGCCGGTCTTTTAAATTTTTAGTCGGGGATAGACCCCTCAACATAGCGTAGAAAGCTCACTGCTGAGATTTACTTAGCCATACTTGTTGTTTATTATGACTTGACACTTCTATTATATTATGTATCTCCCTTTACGGTTTTGACCAATCAAAAATTCCGATACATAATATTCCATCAAATTAACCAATGAGCGTAGCGGAAACAAAGAAAAAAAATATTTCGACTGACAAGACTGTCGTAAAAAGCCTAAAAGTTGTCACAAGCCAGTAGGACTTCTCATATGTCAAATTTCACAAGTCCCTAATAAATTTCACAAGCCATTGGCGTCGGATTTGTGGCTAAATTCGTAGACTGGTACTGAGCATTGTTTTACACTTTTTGCAAGTCTATGTATTTGCATTTTTCTTTAAAACGTTGATTGTTTCTAGTCTGATTAAAAATGTTGATTGTTTCTAGTCTAACCACAGGTGCTCGCAGTTATATTTTCACTTCACCAGGTTAGCTGCGGAACCGTAGCCCTTATGGTCCTTGGGAAGTTTTTCTGATATTTGCGGACCATAGGGCTACGGATTTCACCCTATCAAAAACTTTCGAAAATGCGCAGTGAAAATTTTGCACACATTTTTTGCAAATTATAGTCATGAAATCGGGTCCGAGAACGATCAAACATATATATGTATCGTTTCGTTAGATATTTATCTACATTCTTCTATACTTACTTATCTCACGTGATAAATAAAATAGGGTTATAATTGGAAAAATCAAGTGACCTCAGAACGAGACTACCGGAGTAGCAAGATGGCTGACGTCAAGTACGCGGGACTTGTCACAAATGAGACATTTGTTATAATGAGCTGGAAGTGATTATTAATAGGTAAGTTAGTATAGAATAATGTAGATAAATATCTAACGGAACGATACATACATGTTTGATCGTTCTCGGACCCGATTTCGACAAAAATTTGCAAAAAAAGGTGCGCAAAATTTTCACTGCACATTTTCGAAAGTTTTTGATTGGGGGAAATCCGTAGCCCTATGGTCCACAAATATCAGAAAAACTGCCCAAGGACCATAAGGGCTACGGTTCCGCAGCTATTCACCAGATATGTGTTAAAAAGAAGAAGGGAGGACACTTTTTTGGGGGCCAAAAGTAAAAGTAGAGTTTCGGCACCTTTTTCGCTTCAAAAACGGTTTAGTCTTTAATTTAATGCTTTATTTATTTATAGAGGATTACAAACAGCCGAAGGCTACAAAGTTGGTTTAGTCTTTGTTCTTCCCATAAAATTAATGCAAATATCGATGTTTTTTGCTGCTTGACTGGTTTACAATGGAATAACACTCTTTTTTAAATTCCAAGCGGTGCGGACAACTTCTTATCATACTCAATTCCGGTTTCTACGGACTTAATAATATTGATAGAAATAAAAAATCCTAATATAATTTAAAAAAGTAGGAAAAAAGACAACTTAAATCTCTTGCATTATAATATATGTTTTCCTTGTCTCAATCAATCTGGAAATATAGGAAGACAACATTTTAAGAATATCTTTTGACAAGATTGAGTAAATAATTTCCCGCAAAAATGCAAGTTTAAATCCTTCGACCAATGAAAACTCACCTTAAATAAACCGGAATTGAGTATGATAAGAAGTTGTCCACACCGCTTGGAATTTAAGAACGATTGTTATTCCACCGTAAACCAGTCAATCAACAAAATACAACGATATTTGCATTAATTTTATGGGAAGAACAAAGACTAAACCGTTTTTGAAGCGAAAAAAGGTGCGAAACTCTACTTTCACTTTTGGCCCCCTAAAAAGTGTCCTCCTTCTTCTTTTTAATACATACCTGGTGATGTGAAAATATAACTGCGAGCCCCTGTGAGTCTAACATAGTCATTTCCTCTGAATTTGAAATATTCTAAATATTCTAGATGTACATGTACATTGTAGTCACTTTTTATAGTCGACTTTTGCTTGTAGAAGAAAACAAAGTTAATCTGACAAATAAAAGACATGAATGTTACAGTATTGTTAATCTGCAGCCTACAAAAAAATATATGTTCTGGTAGTCAGTCCAAAAAAAAAGAAAAAAAAAGGCCTACCTACCTACCCTACTCTAAAAGTCAGGGTAGGTGAAAGGGGAAACAAACATTTTTTTAATTGCGGCCTAATGTGTCAAGATTACTATCCGACAGTTTGTCCTTTCCTTCCATGGATCATATCAAAACTGATAAAAGCTTCCATATTCATTTGGGTCAATCTTTACCTCAGAAGAGTTTTAATCAAATTCATATATGAAAAGCTCCTTTCCATAGAGGCAGGGATGATATTCATCAAGTAAAGGATGGATGAATTAGTGGGATCAGTTTGAAAAAAGTTCACAATATTTACACAAATAACCTGATATGATTTAATACAACTATAATGAGGATAACCAGGCCAGGGAAAACTTTGCTCATACTTAAGTGAACTAAACCTTCTCATATCCTGCTTAACGAGTGTTGGATGATTTTCATCCAACTCTGAATTTTTAACGTTATTTGTGCTGTCTGTAATAAAAGATAAGAGTAGCAACACTGAGTCAGTATCCTCGCCGTGAGTTTGACATCGAGTCGACTTCAGAAACGCCGATTTCATCATCATTTTCCTTGGGTTTCTTCTTTTTCGTTGTCACGAAAAAAAAATCAATTGACAGTGTTTGTTTTGCCTCTTTAGGCTTTATTTTTATTCAGGTAATATTTACTGTTGTGACACATGTTTATGTCAAAAAAGAACGACGATCGAATGTACAGAAAAAGCTTACAGATGACCGGATATGTAATCGCGTAATATAAAAAAACGTTTCCGGAATTATCTGACTGATTTTGGGAAAAATGGACCCTATTTTTCATTGGGAATGCGGCCGAAATTCGGCAGTAAAATAAGGGGAACAAAAACCCTGATAAAAATAGTGACGATAAGCATGAACAGCTATTGTGCTAGATGGATTATATTGTCAATTTACACCTTGTTTCCTTTCTGAATACGCCTTTGATTTTGCTATTTGTCTATTGAATTGGGTGACAACATAGGAAGTATGTTGCATAGCAACAACTTCCAAAAATGCATTTTTTAAAGTATTCAAGGGATAAAAAAATCGTAACAAGCCCCTGTGCATGACCCCCAGACGAAAAGGATACTTTTGTTTAAATGATAGACGTTTGACTCATCACAGTCACTTGAAGTTTCAAAAACTAAGAGGCCCGGGTGGGTGGCTCAATGAGTTAGGTCGCTAGTTCTAACAACTCCTACAAGACTTTCACCAATACGGCATGGGTTCGCACCCGTCTTTGTAAATTACAAAAAAAGGGTGCACTCGACTCGCAACCGCAAATGATAAAGTTTACCAGTTGCTTGCCCATGGTCGGTGGTTCTCTCCTGGAACTCCGGCTTCCTCCACCACTAAAACTGGTTGCCATGATATGGCTGAAATATTGTTGAAAGTGACGTTAAACACCAAAAATAAAATCAATCAAATCATTTTCAAAAACTATATATCATGTCGTGACATCTGCTCGGTCATGCAATAAAGTCGGTCACTTGTTTTGATTTTCCATTCTCGTGCAACATGAGGCCAATGACGTCATTCTGTATATTTATAACGTACAGTGTTGTCAGTAAAATTTTGAATAGGTGGCAAAATTTTCAGAATAGGCGGCAGAAAAATCGATTGAATTGACCAAATTTCATACAATTAAAAAAACTCCTATTTACTAATGTCCTTTTTATCTGGTCATTCTGCCTGTTAAATATATTTTAAGCGATGGTATTCTCCGAACATTTTTAACTTTCCGGTTTGTTGACATAATCGTCATCACAGTTCATGACCGTTTCTGGAATGTAGGCCAAGCAAATTGTATTTTAAAATACATTGAAAATATGATGATTGATCTTTCAGATTCCACCATTTTTGTTTGTGTTCATTGTAAGTGAGTGATATTAAATGTTATTAAAATAAATTGAAATCGGTCATTAATTGTTTTCCAAAAATACGGCAGAATGTAGTCAGTCTAATAGATTGTATTGACAAGCAAAAACACCAAATTCATTGGATTAAATACAAATGCACATTATTATATATGCCATTTATGGGTAGGCAAGTTTAATATTTGCATCAAATAATTAATTTTCAATACTTCAATTTCAAACTATTTAAAAGAAAACATCTTTCGACATTTTTCAGACAAAACAATTACACTGAAAAAGCTAAAATACTGTACTTTCTAAATCTGGTTTACTTTTTAAGTTTGGTTAGCCCAAGACAAAACCATGTGCTTTATTGACCTTTGACTGGCCTTATGTGACGTAATAGGACGCCATTTGGGAAAACCGTACAACTAATATGGGTCAGTGTGTTTTTATTATCGATCTTTTTTCCATGGAACTTTACACATATGAGCAAGAATAGATGAGGAACATAATTAAAAACTAAAAAATGTTTACTTTTCGAACATGAAAAAAATAATCAAACATTATCCAATGACTGACCGGCTTATTGTCATACGAGGATATAACAAATAAGAAAAAAATGTTTTTCTAATTTTTTTTTATTTTTGGAACTTCAAGAGTGTGGACTCATAATCATAGACTGGTAAAATACATGTACATGTCTATGTATAGATGCGATGCTCGCCTGTAGGCTGTGCCTAATCCATATTATCAGCATGATAACAATAAAGGATATTTCAAGTGAAACTCCTACAAGTTTGTATACACCGGAAGTTACAAGCACGTGTGTTTACGTGACGTCAGAAACAAAACTAACACTTTTCTAATATTTTGAAGGCTACCGATTAGTGTAAACGGTGTTTAGTTTCAACAAGTCCAAGTCTAATAAAAAATAATATTATATACCTAATGAACTCTAGAAAATCAATTACATTTCGACTGTTAAAGTTGATTGATAACAAAAGAAACAAAAGAAAACAGTGTAGTTTGCACATGGTCTTTCAAATCTGTACCATGTAATTTCTTTGTTCATACGTCGATACCGAAAAAATAAAGCAATGCATGGTAGACATGATTAACATTGCTCGGAACCATAAAGCTGTCAAACCTGCTTGATCATCCGCAGCCTCGTGGTTGTTTTTTCCCTCCGGCTTGGTGACTTTAGCTGGAGTCGCCATTTTGCTTAATTTTTAAAGGATTGCGCATGCGCTAGTCGAAAAAGGAAGTCAACCTGCGCGCCAAACACCGAGTGAGTTCGTTTTAAACAAAACGGTGTACGCTGTTGTTGATCGTTTTAGGTGGTCTCCGATTCAACATTTAAACAAACTATTCCAAAAGTATAATTCCTTAATTAAAAACATATGAACATAAAACAATATCCGTATTTAAATATTTTAATTGCTTTAGATTCTGATTGACAAAAATCAGTCGCCCTCATATAATCAAAATCGCCCCAACAATTTTTATAAACAATTATAAAAGGTAGCTCGTCTAAACCGGATGAAAAATTCCATGTAAAATTTATTAAAGAACTACTTGGAGTTCACTCTAAAACTTTAAACGTTGCATGTCGCTCGGAATTAGGTAAACTATCTATTAACACAAAAATCACAATACCTGTGCACTGTCGAAGCTGTATGAGGCTTAGAAACGGGGAAAAGGCGAGGCTTCGCCGAGCCTCTTCTCGCGTTTCGCGCCGAATACACATATTTATCTATATGCTTCGACAGTGCACATGTATTGTATTTATGCTGCAATTTTAAATCGTAAATAAACGTTTACTATAGATCAAACACTGTTTTTTTTAAGAAATTATCTATGTATAAACTCCGGCACCTCACTCACAAACTGAACATAACCAACATGACGTCATTGACGTCATATGAAGACTTCCAGTTTGAAACGTAAAGATTAGACGATATATATCCTGGCGTTACCAAATTTCGATAACGTAACGACTTATTGGCTTATGTCAAGCTTCCCGTAGATTTTTTGTATGAAATACTTTAATAAACTTAAATTACTAATATAGTTGTTTAACTGTGCAAAAAAGAAGAAACATCCGATAAACAGTTTGACTGGTGTCAATCTTATGAAGTGTGTCGTTGTTTTTACTTGAAAGAAAATGGCGTATCCTTATTTCGATAGGGGAGATAATTCCAACTCATTCGGCCCTAAAATAGTCGTCCCCGATATATCTCGGCCCAAAAAAATATCGACACTAATCACCAAGTTCGAAGATACTGTGAAGTATATATTTTTTTCAATTTTTTTTTTCTCTCTCAAAAATTGCAGACTGTTAGAAATATAGAAAAATGAAATATCTTATGAAGCCTCAAGATGACCTTTGATTGTAGTTGATAAAATTCGATATTTTTTTTAATGGAAAACATATTTAATTTAAAATAAAATAAATATACAGACATAAACTTACAAAAAAAATCATAGATTTAATTAGTTCTTCATTGGTAGCACTTTATTCTCACTTCTGTAAGTTGCCACTCTTTAAAGATGTCTCTGAACG
>MJUT01056337.1:9362-33807 GCA_002080005.1 Gigantidas platifrons
TAATTTCTCTGTTCCTATGTACAACCCCTCTGAAAGGGAAAATCACTAGTAAATAGGACCTAATTTCTCTGTTCCTATGTACAACCCCTCAGAAAGGGGCAATCACAAGTAAATAGGACGTAATTTATCTGTTCCTATGTACAACCCCTCAGAAAGGGGCAATCGCTGGTAAATAGGACCTAATTTCTCTGTTCCTATGTACAACCCCTCAGAAAGGGGCAATCACTAGTAAATAGGACGTAATTTCTCTGTTCCTATGTACAGCCCCTCAGAAAGGGGAAATCACTAGTAAATAGGACGTAATTTCTCTGTTCCTATGTACAACCCCTCAGAAAGGGGAAATCACTAGTAAATAGGACGTAATTTCTCTGTTCCTATGTACAACCCCTCAGAAAGGGGCAATCACTAGTTGTGTGGAATGAATCAAATACACATAATGCCACTGTGACAGAACGTAGACGAAAGTTCTCTACCATTTTTCAGAAGAAAAAAAAAACAATAAACAAAGGAGCAACTTGTAATGAGGAACATTTTATTATTAGTGGTCTGCTACAAGGTAAAATTTTATGACCGTGTCCATTATATCATCTTTTTTCTCATGGCGTGTGTGAGTGAGTGATTGTTGTTTAATGCCAACTTAGCAAATTTTCAGCTATATCATAGAGAGATCAAGTAATTTTCAATTATATGTTGACGATATCTGCTTTGTACTAGACCAACATGCTTGATTTTTTATTGTGTTAGCTCACTGTAACAACAAGAGGATAGACATGTTGCCTCACTCAGACACATATTCTGATTCCGAGCCAACCAGTATTTGCTCTTTCTCATTAATGCTGCGTGCCGTGCTTAGCGGAGAAGCAACAAATACCAATTTTATAGTCTTTGGTTTGACCTGTTTGGGGCTTGAACCCATGATCTACCCCCACTCTAATCATTGCACCACCGATGCAGTTTTGTCCATGGCAGCCCAGAAATCTATCCAACTTTTTACCTACATTTACATTATTTATTATTTGTATAGCTGATATACTGCTCACCTGGTGTTAAATAACAATCAATCAATCATGAATTACACAATATTTTAGAAGTCGCTAATTAAGCAAACTATGTTGCTGAGGTCTTTCATTGTTTATAGCAGCCATAATATGCAAGTAGTAATGTCTACAGGATTTTCAAAAATATATTTTCTGAAGCCAACATTCTTTGGTCATCACAAATTACTTCTGTATTTATAAAGTTAAAGATTACGACATTAAGGGTACTGGTAAAAAGGTAAAAATGGAGATGTTTGTTCAGTTGTAATTAAAAAAAAAGATCAGAAAAAAGTAAATATTGATATATATGCAGTATTCAACCTTTATTAAGATTTCAAAAGTTTCCCTGTGTTTTATCATTGCCATGTGTCTTTTCAAAACAAAAATAACGACAGTAATAAAAACATAGATATCAAATTTAGTGCCCACTACACATTTCTGGAATAATCTTCATCAGGTACGCTAAAAATCGAAAGGTTGGAAAGCCAAATAATTTTTGGAGCAAGTAAAACAAAGGGCATCAACAGGATTTCCAAAAATTGTCTTTTAAAAATAGTTTTACCGTGCTCTCTACAAGAGCAGGCCACCATTTTCACCCCAAATAGATATTAATAGATTACTTCTAGTATTAAAACTAACAACAAATGTACATGTATATTTATTCAATAAGCATGTACATATCATGAGACTTTTTATTTCTAAATTTAAATTTGTATCTGATTTTAGGTGCTGATTTAAAAGAAAGAGCTAAGATGACAAATGAGGAAGTTGGACCATTTGTTGCTGGTTTAAGACAGAGTGTTTCAGATTTAGCTACCATTCCTATGCCAACCATTGCTGCTATTGATGGATATGCTCTTGGTGGAGGACTAGAAATGTCATTAGCATGTGACATGAGAGTTGCATGTGATTATATATAAAACACCATTTTTTTCCACGTTACAGTGGTATAAAAACTGTTATCTCTTTTTAAGGACCACAGTTTTTGTGGTAGAAGGGATAGTCTTTCAAGACAAGATCTCAGCTTCAGGGCTCACCACGCTTGCAAACCATAAGTAGACTTGACTTCTCCCTCAGAGAACATGAAGGAGAAGTGAAGGCATGACAGAGAGACTTCCAACAGCTTCATAGAGAAATGTGTTGTTTCTTTGCATCATTTAAGCAAAAATTTGCATTTGGACCGTCTTGGTCATGATCGTATGGTAGTTGGATTTACAACTACCAATGCAATCAGTGCCTATTACCACTAATGTTGTGAGTTCGAATCACTCTCAGGTGAGAGGTTGTCAAGAAATTATGACAGGTCGGGGGTTTTCTCCGGATACTCCATTGTCCTCCACCAATAAAACTGACCGCCACGATGTAACTGAAATATGGTTGAAAGTGGCATTAAACACAATAGACAGACCCATCTATATTTAAATTTAAGTTCATGTTTTGTATTTGTATTATTGTTGTGGATCTTGCAAAAGCAAACAAGGTAACTTTAATTTCACTTTTGAGCCTGGTTTGGTGAACCCTGCACTTAATAGTGAATGACAAGTTAATTGTAGGTTTTGGAGATGTATCATGTTTTATTGTATAGCAGTATAATTTTTCATGTAGAATGTTACCAAAAGTAAGTGTGTAATAATCCCTGATTTTTGAGCAAGTGCCTTGTCATTGTAAACATGTATATGATAAAACTGGAATGAATGTACATAAATAAGCTTTGTATTTGTCACTGTAGTAAGTCTAAAACTATTCATGGCCAGTGTAAATTATCATTTATCTAAGCATTACAAAGGGTTTATGTGCTTTAATTACACATTTAGACTGCTTTTTCATAACATTATTTGATGATTTCAGGCTAATTATTAGCATTTGTCATTGTTTATGTCCATCATTTTATCCATATCTGAGTAAGATGAAGTTAACTACAGCAACATATAGGTAAAAACAAACAAACAGTGATTGATTTATAATGACATCTTCTGGTTTCATGATACAATAATGCTATATGATCATAATACTTATTTTTTTTGTCATCACCTGTATATCAATCATGCTATCAGAGCTAACCAGAAGCTGACAAAGCATTTCCACTGGAGCTCTTTGATGAGAGTGAATAATGGAAAAATCAAAATACAAATTCAAATTTGACTTCATGTGATCAAAATGTTGACATCATATTTATTTATTATATAACTTTGTGTGTAGACAGTGATACATATACCTTGAATTTTGTGGTTTTCTTGAGGTTTTAATCTTGTAGATTGACAGGGTATGAAATTAAATATTTTTGTGAATCTGGATTTATCAGAGATGGTGTCAAAACTTCTTTTTGATCATTCTATATACAGTCAAACCTGTATTAAGAGGTCACCCTTTAGGACAAAGAAAAAATTGCCTTATAAGACAGATGACCGCGCAAAAGAAGTTCAATTCATATGAAATTTTCTATGTCAGGACAAGAAAAAGGTGACCTTTTAATACAGGTGATTGCTTAAAAGAGGTGACCTCATTGGGCAGGTTTGACTGTACATTGAATTTACCTGCAATTCTGTGACCACAAAATGGTTGTATTTATTTTGTAGTAGATACAATTGACTGCATCCAATCGGATTATGTTTTAAAAAATCATGTTTTAATTAAGAGTACATATAGTAAAATACATGTAACTATAATACTTGGCCAAATGATAATGTAGATTATTCTTATGAAATGGTTTATTTTTTATTTTTCAATTGGTGTCTGTCAAAGTGTAATAATAACTTAGGGCTTCTAAGTTTAACTTTGGAAGTGATACCGAGAGATCAAAGCTGTGATTGGATATCAGTTTTGGCAAGACAATTTTATTCTTTAAAAACCATTGTAAGCACAGTGGTACATGAAAATACAAAACATTATATACATTTACAAATATACAAAATGTACATACATTTTGTATATGGGATTGTTTAATGATCCTCCCTTTAGTCTATCAATTGTTGATACAAATGATTAATTCTGGAGAATGACTGACTAATACTTTGTGGTCTGTAAAAGTTTATTTTACTGTCTATTTCAGCTAGTAATGCAAAGATTGGTCTTGTAGAAACCAAAAGAGGAATAATACCTGGTGGTGGTAGGTATACAATATTTTAGGTTTATTTCATCTTTACATAAAATGCAGTATTTGTTTATTAGAAATAAATCATGGAAGCCAGAATGCATTGGGAGTTTTAACATGGATTGGCGGATATTAGTATTTTATCCCGAGCCAGAAGCAAGGGATAAAATTTACTAATATCCACCAATCCATGTTAAAACTCAAAACACATTCTGGCTTCCATGATTTATTTCGATTCTGATATGTCTAAGAGTACAAATACGGTAGTATACTTTGATTGTAATTTATATTTACGCTTGCGGAAAATATCGCACACAATTTATGTAACTCGAATAATACTGCACCCTCTATCGGCATTATTCGGGTTACAATTTATGCTGCCAATGGAAAAGTCGGTCACATTCACTGGTGCATGTGCTAATGAGATTATACCAAATGGATAACTCGCTCGTTTGTTAAGAAAGCGAAAGAAGGAGGGCATATTAGAATTTGTTATATTATACTGAAGCTGTAGATGAGACTTCATTTTTTTCACTTTTGAAATGAGTACAATAAATAAATTAAAGAATAACAGAACAATACAGATAAAAATCCAGAATCTACAAGCCAGCTTGATTGGTGGCATATGCATGGGGCTGTGGTACGAAATGTTAATTACCACAACAAAAAAAAAGAATATATAATCGATAAGATTGAAAATGTATGCCTTTCAACAGGACTCATATCAAGTCATGGCTTATTAGGAGCTGCTTCAAGATATCTTTTATGTGCAAGGAGTATGACATTCTCCAAACATGATGCAGTCATTTAAATTATATACTAAGGGCAAGTTTTGTATTTAATTATTATTGCACAACTAGCATGCACTCTTTTTTGACGGGTTGTGTCATTTGTAATAGGAGGAAAACTTAAACATATCTGTTAATAAATTAGATCAAATAAATCGTTTCATGTTACAGGCGGTACACAGAGATTAACAAGAGTTGTGGGAGTTGCTTTAGCTAAAGAATTGATATTTACATCTAGAATACTTGACGGCAATGAAGCTGCCAGGATGGGAGTTGTAAATCATTCTGTCGAACAAAATGATGCTGGTGATGCTGCATATCACAGAGCTATGGAATTAGCCAAGGAAATTACACCAAATGTAAGTAACCACTGCATGCTTGTGGGAATGAGGCTATTTGTAAAGTTATTCCCCTTGAAAATAATAAACTACACAATTGTATATTTCCTGTGAGAAAACGAACCACTGCTTGCTTGTGGGAATGGAACCATTTGAAAAGTTATTACTTATAGTAATAAAAAATTACACAATTCTGTGAGAAAACTACTAATATGTTTGTTTTCTGTGTTATATCTTTTTTTTCCTTCATCATACATCATTCTTGTTTTGTATAATTTCTACTTTTCAACAGACACGTTTGACTACAAGTCCATTTTCAAGAGTTATATCCCTTTGAAATGTTTCAATCTACATTCAGGAGCATAACTCATAATATGTACAGAGTGAAACACTTTCCACTCAGTGATAGGTCAGCCAGATCAAAACCAAGTGTAAACATACCTTTCCCCTCAGTCGAGAAACAGGAAAATCATTATCTACTGTCATTAGAGTCAATATGTTTGTTTTATTATATTTATGAGAAATAGTAAGACTGTCTTTTCTTTTCTAGGGACCTATTGCACTAAGAATGGCAAAGATGACTATAAGTAAAGGCAGTGAGGTAAGATCATGTGAAATGTTGTGTCTTTACAGTGTTTATATTCTTTACCATGTATTTTGGTGCAGAAAAAATATTGCATTGTTATTGAACTACATGTTTGCCAGCCATTCCATTTTTATGGCATTGTTCTGATTTTTATCTTGACATTCCAGTGATTTTGTTTTCATATGCAAATCAATTTCTGTGACTTCAAATGAATTGTAGTTTCCTTATTGCTACAAAGAATTTACATCATGTTCAGATTGAAAACAAATTGATAAAATTAACTAAAAATTTGAATTTTTGAAACAAAATGCACATATAATGTTATATATATTTGATTTGTATTTTAAACCATTTTGATGATTTTTTTCTAAAAATAGAAAAAAAGATTATGTCATTAATCATTTAAGTATCAAGAATTGATATAAGAGGCAGTATGAAAATGAAGTAATGATAAATATTTCTAAAGATTATATTTATTTGTGTTGTAGGTTGACCTTAATAGTGGTTTGGCTTTCGAAGAATGTGGATATGCACAGGTAATATGGATTTCTGAATGTGTTGAATATACTGTACTAGATCAGGGATAAGTACTTTTGATGATATATGGAAAACTTCACGGCATGGCAAGGAGACTTCCTAATTATATAAGGAGTTAACATCACATTAATTCTGATGGTCTATTTTATGGATACCCATATTTATGCATGCGATTACATTTTCATATCTGGTTGGTTTATGGTGTTTAATGCCACTTTCAACAATATTTCAGTTATATCATGGCAGTCAGATTAATTGGTGGAGTACCCGGAGAAAGCCACTGACAAACTTGATCACATAATGTTGTATTGAGTACATCTCGCCATGAGCAAGTTCAAAGTTCAGCAACGGACCCCAGGAGCTGCTGTTAAATCTCAACTATATTATTTTACTAATTAAGGTGTTTTTAATACAGACGTAACGACAGTGGAGTAAAACATTTTACACGTCTGATTCTGCCAAATATTTGGTCACATTAGGAATTAAAATAGCAATTTACATATATCAACTGATGACTTATGGACAGGTAGAATCGTCAAACAATGATTGAAGCATAACAATACTGTGAAAAATTACTGTATTAATTTCTCTATTATTAACTACTTTGTCATTTTTATAGTTTTATTTATTTTCTCACAGTTTATATAAGTGTATAATTACAATTTGTGTAGTATATCAGTTTCTTGTGTAGCCAGGTACACCTGAAAGCCAACCATATCAGTAGTGATTAGCAGCAAACCAAATACTACAACAGTGGTACTTGTTGCTTCTCTGCTAAGAACGCAGCATTAAGGATAAATACTAAGCCCAGTTGGCTCGGAATCGGAATGTGTACGATTGGAGCAACATATTTATACTGCAATCCTTCTATTTGAGCATTCAAAATGCGTTGACAGTATATTTACAAGTGATAAACGGTCACCGACCATTTATAACATTTAGAAATCAGTTGGGGCCTCTTGGGGGTAACTAACTTTTTAAATAATTTGAATATTGGTAGTAATATCCATTAATGTCACTAATGATTGCAGTATAAAGACAATAACAGTGCATTGACTTGACATAAAATTTGATATACATATTCAGCACGAATCTGGGAAAATGCTCAGGAAACCCTCGCATTTTGCCCGATTCTAAGCCTCATCCGTATATCGATTTTATGTCAAGTCAATGCACTGTTATTGTCTATATATCTGCAAACTGTTTCAGTGACCCAGCACGATAAAAATCAAAGCATGTTGGTGTAGTACACAGCAGACATCATTATCATCTCATCAAATATAGCTTGTTCTCTTCATGATATAGCTGAAAAATTCCTCATTTGGCATTGAGTAACAATCACTCACTCACTATTGAAAGCCAATAATACTTCAGATAAAAAAATGTGTATTGGTGAAAACATAATTTTATCACAAGCTGTGGTGAACCAAATTGGGACTCGAAGAAAACCCTGCACATGTTAAATTGTAATTCTCTATGCTTGAAATTATTGATATTTGTCGTATTTTGTACAGGTTATTCCAACTAAAGATCGTATAGAAGGAATGAAGGCTTTTGCAGAGAAAAGAGAACCAGTATTCCGTGGAGAATAATACCCAACAAGTTATTTGATTTATTGGTTGCAAGAAATGGAAAAACAAAAAGAAAACCTGGTCTTCATATAGGCAGTGCTTTGTATAAAATAAGGCTGGTCCAGATTGTCAGCTTCAGAATGTGATTCAAATCCAAATGTGGTGTTGTTTGGCTTCATTCAAATTGAAAACAGAACAAAATCTTCTTTAAATAATTATTTACAACCAGACAATAGAGTAATTAATATGTGATTTGTAAAAGTGTGTTGAATGTAACTTACAATTGTTGAGTGATTAGGAAGGTATTGTTTATCTAAAAAGAATAACTGTCTGTGATAATAAATTCAAATATTCTTAACTTGTTGCTTTAACATTATTTCACCTTCATTACATATACACGGCAGACAGAAGGAACCACTGTTATTAAACATGCTAAAAATAGGAGAGAAAAAAATCTACTAATACTATGCAGATGCAGAAAATAATATGCCCAAGCAATACTGTATTTTCTGCATTAAACAGTCTTTAAGTTTGTATATCTACAATGTACTTGGCATACAAGTTGTTGTCTAAAAAGTAATGGTCTTTAACCAACAGATTCTACCTTCCTAGCTAGTACAGTGGAACCTGTGCAATCTGACACCTGAGTTTTCCGACATCCTGTGACATCCGACAAAAATTTATGGTCCCAAAGTAGTTCTGTTAACTAAGAAAACCCTGAGTATTCCGACATCCTGTACAATCCGACACATTTCCCTGGTCCCTTGGTGTGTCGGATTAGACAGGTTCCACTGTAGTCACTTAACTACCAGCATTCATTGACCCTGTTATGGTATGGTCTAAAGAGTAATGGTCTTTAACCAACGTATTCTACCTTCCTAGCTAGTAGTCAGTTAACTACCAGCATTCATTGACCCTGTTATGGTATGGTCTAAAGAGTAATGGTCTTGAACCAACGTATTCTACCTTCCTAGCTAGTAGTCAGTTAACTACCAGCATTCATTGACACTGTTATGGTATGGTCTAAAGAGTAATGGTCTTTAACCAATGTATCCTACCTTCCTAGCTAGTAGTCAGTTAACTACCAGCATTCCACTGATCCTGCTATCGTACAATCAATGTTTATGTTGTACATGTAGTTCATTTTTGTGAAAGTATTAGGGCCTTATTAAGTGGAAGCAACTCTTCGAAGGTTTTGCTTTAATTGTATATTTATATCTGGATTGCTATCAGAGATCTAATTATCAAGAGGTGGAGTGTTGGGATCCCTTTAACCGGTTTAATCCTGCCACATTTTTGTGCCTGTTCCAAGATATGAATTTCATCAGCAAATGTAGTCCTCTTGTGTTCAGTAATTTGAGGTGAGAGGTAGATGTTTATTTTATTGATATTTGTGGAATTGTACATCATCACTGTTTAAACTTTATTTTTCATGAGCTTATCTGAAAACATAGTTTTGCTGTGGTAATAAATCTAAAACTATAATAACAAAATCATTTATTTTCATAAATAAATACAAAATTATTTCAACACATAATATATACTGGTGTATACCATAGAACTGTGATATACTACACCCAAATTATATTTATAAAACAATTATATCATAATGATGTTTAAACATATATTGAAAATAATATAAACATGAAAAATATTAAATAAAAAAAATTGTACCTTAAAAAAGTATTTTTCTTTTAATGTCAGAATCTTGCCAATCGGTACATGTTAATTTCTGTAGAGAACAAAAAACACAAAATTTTCATCAATTACAGTAAATGTTGACCATAACAAATTCTGTATGATTTTTTTCAGTTATTTAACTGATTTCAGCTATTTTGCTCTGGAGAGAAATTGCCGAAAGTCCGAACAGGTCAAAAATGGGCCATTTGAAATGGGGTGTTGATGGTTTTAGCTATTTTTCATTAATTTTCAGTTATTTTATTTTCTAACCAGAATTATCCCTGTAAACAGCACATCATAGGTCATTCAAGACTGTACACAGAAATAAGAGATTTGTTTTCACTAATATAAGATTGATTGATTGGTGTTTAATTCCAACTTTACCAATATTTCCACTAATATAAAAAGATATAAATAACTGACATAACAATTAATACTGAATATTGCATTGATTTTTACCAGTGAAATAAAAATCTGTATTTCACTCAGTGAAATATAAATGTTTATTTATACCACTGTGTGACGTCACAATGTTTACAATGGAAAACAAAGTTCTTTTTAACCGTTTTATTAGCGCAAACAAAATGGTAAAATCTATATAATAAAAAGTATAATTACTCGTGCATTCGGAATATCGATTATAAATTTCTCATAGCCGAACAATGACAGACGAATTACTGTGTTGAGGTATATTTGGAATGCAAGAGTATTTATACTATTATTACTGTTGTCTCATAGCTTCCCAATTATCCCACTCAGATTTAAAACATGCAATATATAGAAATAGAAAAAATTACCAGAAATAAGTTTTGTTCAATTAAATGTAAAATGCTGCATATATATATCACGTTTGCTACGTCACACGCACGGATACTTGAACATCGCCTCGAGGTAAGTTTATGCAGTTGTACAATTTAAAAAAAGGAAAACTAACAAAACCAAGTAGTTCACCGAAGGGCCCACATATCAGACTTCATTGTTAGCATACATTCATTGCGGGGAAACCCGTCAGTTTTGCAAACACTTCTGTACAGTTAATTGGGTTTCCACGCAATGAATGTATGCTAACAATGAAGTCTGATATGTGGGGCCTTTGGTGAACTACTTGGTTTTGTTAGTTTTCCTTTTTTTAAATTGTACAACTGCATAAACCTACCTCAAGGCGACATTCGCGATGTTCAAGTATCCGTGCGTGTGACGTAGCAAACCAACCGTGTATATGATAAATATCACTGAAAGACCTTTAGTATGGAAGCAGCCATTGTGATCGTATGGTAATTGAATTTACAACTAACTATGCAGTCGTTGCCTATCACTACCAACGTTGTGAATTTGAATCCCGCTCAATTGTAACAACAGTCCAAATGATTTGAATATAAAAGTGTAAATTGTTATAAATTGTTGTCAAAATGTTGATATAAATTTCATTAGAAACTAAGGATCTGTTTTCAAAACTGACTATGGATTATAATATTTGAATACCTTACTTGGGAATCATTTTCCAAAATATAATATTTGTAGCAACTTTTATTGAAAGTGAAAATTTAGTATTGTGTTCAAGTTTTTTCTTTGTTAGAAGTCTAATGTACTGATAATATGATTAGTGTAAATAGTATTTATTGTTGAAAAGAATATAGTACGTATTATAGGTATAAAAAAATTATGGATAAACTAGCAACAATCTGATTTGGAAACAAGCAAACTGCTATATATAATATGATTGACAGTACATTTATATACATTTTGATTTTATTTATTAAATGTTCTGATTGATTTCCCTGATAATCAAACAAAAACTGATAATATGGCATGAAGCTTATGATTTAAAAAAAAAATGTTTCCCTCAATGTTATAAAATTATGACTTTAATGAAAATGATCGCAACCAGTCAAAATATTTTTTCTCTCTAAATAAATGTTTCTTTAAATCAAAACTTGATATTAACATGAACAAAAAATCACCTACATTTCCCAGTCTAAATCATCTACAGATGCAGCTTTGTACAGAGAAAGTCTAATGGCACGTTGTCTCTTTTCCATCCCTCGTTGTATTGCCATTATAGTGTCAAGGTCATGTTTAGAATATCTCTGTCTCGGCCGCAGTATGTGAGGAGATTGTGATCGACTTCGAACGTATGTTACTCCAGGCCGATGTACAAGAACAGGTTGTGAATCCCTTCCTGCACTATGACTCCTTTCATAATTAAATGGAATACGTTTTTCATGTCGACCTCTTGCAGGAGGAGTTATAAATTCACTTTTGTAGACAAGACGTTGTGGAGCTTCAAACATTCTGAAGTTTTCATTGGCATATGGGGTATGTGGTGAGAATGGACTTGAATATATTGCTTTTACTCTCTCATGAGCTGGATGGTCATCATCTAAACTATCAGGCTGGCTAGTACTGTCCTCTTCATCATAATCCTCATGGCTTTCACTAGATCTATAATTTTGGGAGGACATCTGTGACTCAACTCTTTGGCTGAAACAAAAATGACATGTTATCAAATAAACGTTAAGAGAATACTGAAGGCAATCAAAAATGGACAATCCAGAGAAACTGGCAACATATGGTACACACGACGAATAAAAACAAAACAAAAACACAATGCCATATGTGTTGTACACCACTATACGGAAACAAACACATGACATGAGCTCTCATACCAACAACTGGAGGTAACGACAAACGAACATCGTTTTAATGCAGAAATCGTACCTTTCAAGTTTTATACATACATGTATAATTAGAAACATAATTAAGTGTTTCTGTAAATCTACTGGCTTCAGTTAATTCACTAATAAACTTGTAACTGGTCAGTCATATAAATATAATATAGTGAAAAACTAACAATAGATATTTTCATGAAATTTCTCATTATTGAATATTTTTATACCTACCGTGTTTAAATGCTGCTACATATTATGGAAAATTGGGAAATAAGATCCTAATTACAACTTATGAGACCACCTAAGTTTTGCATATGCATATCATATTGTATATTGTATGTATATGGAGAAGACAATACTAAGTTGAAAAACTTGTGTCTGATCCTTTTGTCATCATTTAGACAATAAAATATGTTTAAATTAACCTAAGTTTTGTTTAATTTGGTCATGTGGTTACCGAGGAGATGATAAAACAGTAAGCCTTAAGAATGACAATGGATGGACAAAAGAAGCCATATAATTGTCAAATCTCACATACAAGTATAGGGTTAGGGTTGTCATGTTTAATGTCACTTTCAACAATATTTCAGTTATATCGTGGCGGTCAGTTTTCTTGGTGGAGGAAACCGGAGTACCCGAAGAAAACCACTGACCTGCCGCAAGTCACTGACAAACTTTTATCACATAATGTTGAACACGATAAGAATTCACAACGTTAGTGGTGTTAGGCACTAATTGCATAGATAGTTATAAATCCAATTACTATACGATTACAACCACCCCACACATACAAGTATATAATATGAAGAAATTAATTCTTTTTAAAATATATTGTCCAAAAGGAGATCTAGAAATAACAAAAACAGAAACATTCTCATGCCTAGTTACCATATAAATGTATAGGATCAGTTTGAATTTTGCTGTGAAGCCTTCAACAACATTTTTGTATATATATTTGACAATAAAATATGTTTAATCAACAATATATTAATACCTACCTATTTCTGTTATTCTTCATAGATAAAAGAGATGAGCGTATTTTGTCTGAAAGTAGAAAATAAACAAAAACTATATTTCCATTAAAGCATGTTAAATTTCTGTAAAAAACAACACAAAAATAAATCAAAATTACATGGAGAAAACAATTTGGGATCCAATTAACCAATTTAACTTAGCCACATTTTTGTGCCTGTCCCAAGCCAGGACCTGGATTTCAAATGTCATATGATGTGGAATATATACAAGCATCCTTTTCTGACCTAACTCAAACTGAATGAAATGACAAAACTTTAGAAAAGCCGGTATATCTATAATCCTAAATCTTTGACTTAACAATTACATTTATTACTATTTATTGTGACTGTGATATGAAGAACAGCAATAAACGTGGTGTTCCTTGGCTATTTTTTTTAGCTTCCAAGGAGCAGATAATGAAATTTTCATTTTCATTTACGTTCTAATCCATTCCTGTAAACTGTTTAACCCTGCCACATTTGTGTACTTGTCCCAAGCCAAGACACGGATTTCCATCAGCAGATGTCACCCTCTTTTTTTGTGTTCAATAATTTGACTTGAGAGGGGGCTGTTTGTTTTCTTGATATTAGTGGAATTGTTGACCATCATGGTTTGAATTTTCCATTCATAATTACAATTCTAATGCAATTACCCGTATTGAAAAGTAATGTTATTATTATCTATATATAGACAAATAGCATTTTTGTATTTGCTCATTTGTATTTTGTTCACATCATATGTTAAGGAATGTAAACAAAATTGTATTGTGTTACAGTAGAATACATCCCTCCAACTGTAGGCAAGTTGATCTATGGTTATCAACAACAACTGTTTTTTTTCATTAATGAAAGGTTCATTATATAGGTTGTTTGCTTACTACTTTCAAATATTATATAACTTTTGTGCAGATATAATACAAATTGTCATGAATTAAACAAGAATAGAAATTGATACAAATGAACCTGCAAAATAAATCTACCTGACACTCAGGTAAAAATAGAAAGTTAAGGAAGGAACAGTGCTTTTGTTGCTGTTCTATTTAACTTAACTGGGTTTTATTATGTAATAAAAAGGTTAGAAAATAAATTTATTTGTGTATGAAAAATTTAAGTTGCTTGATAGTTTTCAATGAATGTTGTACCATGTATATTCAGCCAGATAAGTCCAGTTAATCTGACAATACATTGTACTTGTGTTTTTTTTTTGACAAATGAAAATGTCTTTATGTTAATATTTGTCTTAGTAAAACATTCTCATGTGAAATGGTATTAGATTATACAGACATCATGACACTAGATGTATATTTTGTGATTTAAATGACTTTGTAAACAATTACATCTTGTATTTTATATGTGAGTGTCCATTCATGAATAATCTTCAACAATCTTGTCAACCTTGAACCTGTTGGCTCATCCCTAACTTTACCAACAACACCAGATTATAAAATCTAGGTCCCGACTTAAAACAACAAGGAAGAGACGAGTGGATAACCTCTTAATGAGATCCCAATCCTTTCCGTGATCGTATGGTAGTTGAATTTAAAACTACCTATATGTAATCAGTGCCTATCATCACTGATGTTGTGAGTTCGAATCTCAATCAGGGTGAGGTGTACAACATTATGTGATAAAGTGTGTCACTGACCACCATGATATAACTGAAATATTGTTGAAAGTGGCATTAAAACACCATCAAACAAAAAAACAATCCTTTCCTTATAACTAGGTTTCCAAATGCAAAAAAAACAAAACAAACTACAATCAGGAGACCAACAACACCAGATTATAAATCTAGGTCCTGACTTAAAACAATAATGAAGAGACGAGTAGATCACCTTATCCTTTCCTTATAATAACTAGGCTTCAAAACAATACCAAACAAATAACAAATAATGGACCCTCCAGAGAGGGGACAAAGAATAGCTCTTTATATATTGATTGAATTTTATATAGGGTTAGGGTTGTGGAGTTTAATGTCTGTATTTGACTGACTGTATTTGTTGTATTTATATATTTTTAATCAAATCGAATATGGACCTTTGTGGCTGTGATCATACACTGTATGGTATCTAGATTTACAATCTACCTGTGTAATCAGTTTCTATCATCACAAATATTTTTTGAGTTTGACTCCCACCTGTTGCAAGTTGTACTTGATAAAACCTCATGTGATAAACCTTTCCTTTACTGGTCATCATTATATTCTACAATTTTGTTAAAAACCACTTTAAAAAATCCACAAACCATAATCCAATCAAGTGACTGTACACCAACGTATTGGCTCCCCTGTAGAGGCCCTTTGGTTAACTTGCTCCCAAACACTAGTAAATTATTCCAATCTTTTGACTATGACTGTACCTGATGAAGGTTATTCCAATCTTTTGACTATAAGCGTACCTGATGAAGGTTATTCCAATCTTTTGACTATGAGCGTACCTGATGAAGGTTATTCCAATCTTTTGACTATGAGTGTACCTGATGAAGGTTATTCCAATCTTTTGACTATAAGCGTACCTGATGAAGGTTATTCCAGCAATGTGTCATGTACACTACATTAGATATCTAAGTGTTTATTACCATCACTTAGCACGATACCTCTGCTGGTGGACTATTAGTAACCAAGGGTATCACCCATCCTCAGTATTCAATGCTTCAGTGCTGACAATTGTTTATTATACTTATATTTGAGATTTACACTTCCCAGGTAATGTTATTATTAAAAAACCAGGTAAATCTGCCTCAGCCACAGGTAATCTTAGCTGATGTTGGCTATTCCTGTTTACACACTTTAGTATTTTAGCTTCCAAAGACAATAACATGATTTGGTTTTCTAATCTTTGAATTTGAATTTGAATTTTGGTGTTAATGCCACTTTCAGCAATATTTCAGCTATATCATGGCAAACAGTTTTAGTGGTGGAGGAAGCAGAACCACCGATCATGGGCAAGCAACTGGTAAACTTTATCATTTACGGCTGCGAGTCGAGTGCACCCTTTTTTGTAATTTACAAAGTTGGGCACGAACCCATGCCGTATTGGTGATAGGCTTGTATGAGCTGTTAGATCTAACGACCTAACTCATTGAGCCACCCGGGGCCCCCTATAATCTTTGACTATGAGTTTATCTGAAGAAGGTTATTCCAGAAAATTGTTGTGTGCACTAAGTGATATATCTACGTTTTCATGAGTCAGAATGACTGTACATCAATGTGCTTCTTGTCATATTGACTATATTTATCAATTTGACTATACATTAATAAGCTTAAAGTCTACATATTTTATGTTGAATAAAGAAATTATTATTTAAAGTTGTGTTGCTCTTATAATCATTTTTTTTGCTGACTGGTAATTTCAAAGTTTATCACACCAACTTAAAGGGATACAGGGAAGATTAGCTTTGTGTTACGCTCTTAAAATAAGGTATTTATTATTATTATTATTATCATTAAAGTCATTGCTTGCCTTCATTACAGCCAGAAATCATCAATACCATTAAACAAAAGAACTTTTCCACATAAGTGGTTGTATCTTTAAGAATAAAACTTATAATGATATTTAATATTCATATCAATAAACAGACTTGTCTTTCCCCCTGTTTCTAAGCCTCGCCACATAAATTCCATATTTACCATCAATACACCAATATTGTATATATTATTCATTTCAATTAATAGACTGTTTATGATGTAATCTATTGTGGTACAGTTAAACCAATATTGATCTCCAAAGAATATCTGATGTACTTTTTTTCAGAATATAGTATTCTCCCCCTTATGAGGCCACTACCAACAAAGGTCACCCCTCTATCAGAACAGATTTCAAATACAATGTATATATAAAGCAGTAAAATACTACTATTTTGTCCCCCTCAATAAAGGTCATGCCTCTTATAAGGCCACTTTATCATTTCAGAAGCCGGAGGGTGGGGGGGAGTGTGGCCTTATAAAATGGGGGACTACTGTAACACATATTAAGTAATTCCACTGTAGCTGTAATGAGACTTTCCTTGCACAAATACAATACCAAGTTAAATCACAGATTCCTTTGACCTTAACATAACTTCATGGTCAGTCTACCTGATGAAGGTTATTCCAGAAACCTGTCATGCACAATAAATTTGATATCTACATTTTTATTCATAGACTTCAGCTGTGTTTATGTTCATTTCAGATGTATTTACTTTAGTACACTTTATTTGACATCACCATAAAGATTTATTTTCTATTATGAGTTATATTTCAAAATGGTTTAATATATTTCTAATTACACAGCAGTTTAGTTCACTTGGTATTTTATATATCTAGTCCTGTATTGATTTAAAATTTCAAAAGATAAAATATATATCATCACTGATTTATTTTGCAAGAATGGATTTCTGAGAATAATATTATATCAAAGGCAAAGCCTGAGATTTGACATGTGATGAGAAGACCATGTAGAGCAATCTACATCAACAATAGTATTTTTATTGAGGATTTATAAAAGTAATGTTTATACAATGTCAGTAAGAAATCATGATAACAAGATATTATCATATGTAGAAATCAAAGGGTAAGTTTACAAATCATTGATAAAATATAACCAGCCAGATTTCAAATCTTACTAAGAATTATTAATGTACCTTAATAGATGTTTGTTTTTTTCTCTCTTTAATTCATGTAATTTATGCTAAAATTGGAATGATGTGAATAGACAATTAAATTGGCCCCTAAAGTGACAGAACTCCAGAGCAAATTTTTTTCCATGTTCTATTTTTTTTTTTTATTTTCTACAAATAAGAATCTTTTTTAATGATAATTCCTCAAAATCCTATTGACAAAAAACATATCTCGTTCTTACATAAATGATTATTTCAATTTTTCTTTTAAATAGAAAGGAGAGACTTATCTCGATCTAAATCCTCATATAATTAGTGGTCATAACAGTATTTTGTAAATAATGGTGATTGGTCTTACACAATGTAAATATATATTTTTTAAAAAGAATAAAAACATGTAGGTCAGTTACAAAATCGTTTAAAATGGCTTCATTACATGTTTTTATAAACTCTACTTTAAAAGGCTATATTTACTTAAAAGAACATTAAATAATTGTATCTTACTTACAGCTTATAATAATGAAAAGACAGATTAAACAGTGATGGTCAACAATTCAACCAATATCAACAAATCGGACAACTATCTCTCACCTCAAATCATTGAACACAAAAAAAAACATGACCTCAATCGGATTAATATCAGCTGTTATAATACCTACACTCCCCCCAACATCACGGGGAGCTCATTTTAATCAGATTGACCATGACATATACTAATGAAAGTCCACATACTGGCTTGAGACAGACACAAAAATGTGGTGGGGTTTAACCTGTTAATAGGATCCCAACCTTACCCTCTTTACTGATTTATCTCTTCATGAACATACATGTAGTTAAAATAGGGCTCAGTTAATGAGAAACAACAATCAATCTACCTATTTCTTCATTTACAGTTGCATTAAGGAATGCATCGACAGCTGTAATCAATTGTTGTAGATTTCATTGTTTTATAGCTGTGAATATAATTGTCAAAATTAGTAAGATGTAATTACATATTGGAAATACAATTTTTTACGATAACAATACTCATAAATGTATCCATCCTTAGTTTAAAAATGAATGTTTACTACCATGATATCATTCTAAAAGGTGTATTGTATCCTCTCAACACACAGCAACATAACATACATTTGTTGATATCGGTTGAATTGTTGACCAACACTGATTCAACTATCTTTTAACAAACTTTAAATTGTTTTTCATGTTGAAACTGTCGGTGCTGAATTATTCATCATTGATTCTTAAAAAATATTTAGTAAAATCCACCATTTTATGTAAAAGCATTTGATTTGATTTTTGGTGTTTAATGCCACTTTTGGCAATATTTCAGCTATATCATGACGACCAGTTTTAGTGGTGGAAGAAGCCGGAGTACCCGGAGAGAACCACCGACCATGGGCAAGTAACTGGTAAACGTTATCACTTGCGGCTATAAAAGCATTTGTCATAGGATACATCTGCACTTTTGGTGTATGGAGTAGAAATGTGCTTGAAGTACCAAATATTAATGTAATTTATTTGATGGTAGAGCATCTGCATTACTGCCTGTTTGTAATCTGGCCGAGGGATTCCCCAAAATGACATTTTCTTGCTCCTAATACTTCTAAAACATGTTAGACAATGTGTAAAGTGTTTTACATCACTGATTTAATTGGTAGTTTTTTTTCAACAGAATTATTTATTTTTGTAACTCCTGTTCCACGATATGGGTGCACAGAGTGCTTGTCTGTATTTTGACACAAAATGTGGGTGGTGATTACTTGTTATTATATAAGTACTAGTACTAACATGTACAGTATAAAGAAAACAAGCTATATTATCATATAAAGTGCTATTATCCAAGATTAATCTTCTGTTTATACTGTATTTCATCTTCATGGGTTTTTAAATTTTCCTTGTTTGTGTACTTTCTCAACCTATACAATGTAATGTTCCTTTTGAAAATCTACATTCTTCAGTTTTCATAGAAAAAACATAAGACAATAGGCAAGGTTAAAAATATTAGATCACTGCAACCTAATATATAATGATGAAACTGAAATATTACTGTATGTTGTATAAATATTATATAACTATTTAATACTGAACATGTAAGATTATTTTAAATGTGTAAATTATACATTCAATAGTAGAATGTCTATAATCCCTACAAATCACCTTTCATTCACTATTTTGGCTTGGCTCGATCATATTATAATTTGGGAATGGCCATGACACCCGATTAAAAACAGTCCTTGGAATGAAAATTTTAATTTACTGGTCCAGATCAAATTGTTGAATTTATTTTTTTCATAGTTCTAAATAAAAACTGAAACATTTACTGGTCCGAACAAAGTTTTACTGGTTTGGGCTGGAGGACTGGTGCTCATCGTGAAGACTGTGAAAATATAGAATTTATTGAAATAAAGCTATACATATTTATATTGATTGTCAAAGATTTTCATATTTGACAACCCCACCTCCCTCCATCCTTCCTGATTTTACTCATGACTTTCATACCAAAAAGGGAGATAAATTCATATTTATAAAAACAAAAGAAATCACATTTTTGCCAAGATCAAATAAAGTGAAGATCTTGATGCAAGTTTAGTCTATTGTTAAAGTTGCCAACCTTGACAATACCATATCTCTAGAGAAAGTACATGTACAATCAAACCTGCTTTAGTGACCACCTCTATTAAGTTACAGTCAAACCTGTTTTAGTGACCACCTCTATTAAGTTAGTCAAACCTGCTTTAGTGACCACCTCTATTAAGTACAGTCAAACCTGCTTTAGTGACCACCTCTATTAAGCAATAACTTGTATTATGCGACCATAATTTTTTTTTATTTCCCTTCACAGTGCATTTCATATCAATCGACCCTGTATTAAGTGACCACAAGGGGTGTAACGATACACTTTTTCCACAAACGATACGTATTGCGATATTTGATATATATTAAGATACGTTTTATAGGAAACTGTAACTATTCCTTCACTCGACATGGGCACTGCCATGTTTTTTTTTTTATATGAGGTCGCTTACGTACTAGCGTAAATTATAAATATTTGATATTTGATTAATTAATTTTAAAAGCGTAAATTAATCGATTCACTTTTCTCAAAATATTAATTAAATGATCACCAAAAGAAGAAAATGGAAGTTTAACACTACTTTTTTTCAAAAAATGAGCATCATATCGTTTGTATCGTAAGCGGCCTCCACGTATCGTGAACCGAACCGTCCCCAAAATAATCATGATTTCGGTACATACGGTGAATCGTTTCCCCCTTAGTCCCACCTGCCTTATGTGACCATATTTCATTGCTCCCTTGGAAGGTCCCACAAGACAGATTTGACTGTGATGTGAAATTGTTTTCTATGTAATATTATAGTCATTTTCATATCATAATGTGTGCCAATCCCCCAAGCCACAACTACTGACAACACACTCTAAATATAAATAAAAAAATATGTTTATAATTGTTTATTATTATAAAAGTAATTTCTATAAAAATATATTTAAAAAAAAGTTCATCTTGTTGCCCAAAAACTCCAGTTTGAAGCAAAGTTTAGCAGCAGAAAATATATAGCGTGCACACAAATACCAAACAACACAACAACACACACCAGGTGCAGGGGACACAACTCTATACTAACCATCGTCTGTCACAATTCTCTTAACAAGTAATGTTAAACGCTTTGTTCTCGTAAGGGACATAATCTGCTTATCTGACAAAGTTCTGACATCTATACCATCAATCTGTGAAGAAGAAAAAAAACAAACTATTACAATGTATTCCAGTTTAACATGTAAACTAAATATTTGTTGAGTAGTTAATTACAGGGTGTCAAGCCACTTTTGGTCTCAAAAATATAGGATTATAGGAATTTTTTGTTTAATTTATAGGTTAAATATAGGGATTTTGGAAGAAATATATATGAATATATAGGGTTTCTAGCATATAATTTGTGTTGAAAGTCCATTCTTTAACCCTGGAAATCTGACAATTTATGTATTAACATGAGAGTGAATCATTGTACATAATACTTAACATGCTACAAACATATTAAATAAACTTTAGCAATGGCCTCCTCCTCCCCTACAGCCATTTTCTTTCTTCCCATTTATTTCTTATTTTCAATTTTCATTATAAAGTAACTCTTCATAACATGAAAAATTAAAAGAAACAAAAAATTCAAAATGTCAATACAACATACATTCAAAAATGGAAAATTTTATGATTCACACAGTTGTTTTATATGAGCAGAATATTATTTTTATGACTACATTTTTTTCAATATTTTTTTTTTTATATATATAGGGCTTTATAGGGGTTTTAAAGAATAATAGGGAAAATATAGGAATCTCCAAATTTAAAGGAAATTATATGATTTTATAGGGACTTGACACCCTGCAATTATCCAATCATATAGTACTGAAACTAAAAGTCTATGATAAACGAGGGGTATAAATTTGATAATTTTAGTATGAAAAGGAAAAAATACCAGTGTTCTCACTTACATTGTTGAAAAATATAGGGAATATTGGTAGGTAAAACCATTTTTTTTAAATTTTTACCTGGGTTATACAGGATAATGACCTGGTTTTTAACAATGATTTTACAAAAATGCCAATAAAAATGGCAATAACATTTAAATGGTAGGCACTAAAAATTAGGGTTGGTAGGGTTAGTGAAAACACAGGTTGTTTTTTGTCTATTGACATAGGATAAATTGTTTTTCTACAAAATAACCAATACTGGACCCTACCCAATCTTCTTTTCAGGAACTTTTACATTCTGGAACTTCCACACACGAAAGTCTCACAAAACGTTAATATGGAGACCAGACCAGTGTTTACATCATTGTCAATTCTGATATATGATGGGATCAAAATTCACATGATAATTTAATTTCAAAATATGGTGAAAACCATTTTCAAAGACTAATCATGAATTCTTCTTGACTATGTCATAATAAGAAAATCTAGAAATGACAGAAAATTTGAAACAATAGGATTCTAGGCATATGATCCACTGAGAATAGCATCACCAGTGTATGAATTATTGGTATATATATAAATTATAATGGTCCAAAGGAAAATAGAAAATCATATTTTAATGGCATGGAGATATTCATTATGCTATTTGCAGTACAGCTAATTGTCACTATTATAATTAAATATAAGATGCACATATTGAATATGATATTAATCAAGAGTTTATGTCAGTTACAGAAGGATACAAGGAATTCTATAAGTACTTCAATTTCTTCTGTTGATGAACCATATAATATTGATGAAAATGGCACCTTACTTTAAATAAAACCCATTCAAAATGTTTGGAATTTTTAAAACTAATTTGTAGTAAGCAGTTCATTGCAGTGCTTTACTTTCGACAGCCATTATTAAAAGGAAAACCTTGCTGACATGCATAGGGAGACAATGAGTTGTGATGCTGAATAAATAGCTTTGATTATTGAACTTTTGATCTCAGCCTGTTTCACTTTAGAAATTTAAACCTTGATTTAAACGTGGGCAAGGGAATGTTTAACAATTCTAGACTTCTAAAATGGTGACTAAGGATTTGAATATCAGTAAACATGAAAGAAAATCTATCTAATACAGGAATATAAATCAAAAGTTAAGGAGCAGTGTTTTTACTCTTATTAATATAACATTGACAACATGAGAATAACTCACACTGAGTATGACTCACACTGAGTATGACTCACACTGAGAATAACTCACACTGAGTATGACTCACACTGAGTATGACTCACACTTGAAATAAAATGAAAAACAAAAAATACCACACTGAGAAAAGTTCCAAAATACAACCAAAAAAATTGTCGAAAAAGAGGTAAAATTGATATCCCTAACACACATATACATGACCGCTCACTTTCGGGGCTTGGTACAGGCACCTCAATAAAAAGTGGCTGGATTAAACTCATGAAAAAGAGCCCATGCTCTGTAAAAGACCAGTACTTCTAACTAGATGAAGCATTTTTGTTAAAGTTAAATATTTAATCATTAACAGATATAGAAACATAAAATAGCTATTTCATTGGCCTTTTATTGTTGTAACATTTAACTTAATGTTAATTCTAGACCAAAATACAGAATGTTAAATCTGGACGAAAATACAGAATGTTAAATCACATCAATGGTTGAATTTCTTTTGCTAACAGAAGTGTTTTCATGTTTATTCAATATTTTAATATCATGCATTAATAAAAAAATGTTTATGTCATTAGACATTAAAAGTATTTTTTACTATAAGGTGAAGAAATGTTCCTTTTAATTAAACAACATTATTCAGAAAATATTGGTGAGTCGTGCTAATGTGGGTCACGGGGTACTGTAAGGTCCTGAAGGATTACCTGAAGGATTATTCTAAACTGTGACACGTGGACGACCTGTGGACTCCTGTTGGGCAACTGTGAACGGGGTTGCAATGACAAAAAATCTTTCAAATTTAATTGAAAGAGGCCGGTGTTTACAAGAATTTACCCTTTGGGCACCTCAAACGCTGGAATTTCGGAATTTCCCAT
>MJUT01056337.1:34542-63527 GCA_002080005.1 Gigantidas platifrons
TACGTCGAGTATGGATATCACGTATATTTGAAGTTATTATATGGACATACGACAACCCAATTTCCGGAAACTTAATGTCAGCAACATAATAGTTTTTTATTAAAAAAAAAATCCAGGACCTCTGTGTCCATGATTTTTTTTAAAGTTAAATAATATGAAATATTGACATCCACACTTGCCTTTTGGACAGCACATTTCTGTGTCCACACTTGCCCTCAGGCAACACTTGTATTTCAATTAATATAAGCTGCACAATAAACATTTAATTTCAAATAGGACTACAGGGGTATATTTTTAATGAATGGAATGCTTAAGTTATTTTTTCCTTTAAAATTCATGAACTTAAAACGTTTATTTATACATATATTCAACAATTTTTACTATGAATAGAATATCATAAACATTGTTAATCGTGAAAAGCCTTTGTATAAAAATTTACAACAGAGTACAAAGTTCACACCATCCCAATTAAAACAGTATAAAATCTTTAATTCTTTGAGTGGATTACAGTTATTTCTTACAAGTGACTAGCCAAAGGTTTTACTTATTTTAAATATTGAACTATGGCTAATAGACATTTTAAATTTTTTTATGAGTTCATCTTGCAAAGTCAGCAAAGAATATAGCTTCAGGCCTAAAATCTGACTAATTAACAAAAAGTTAAACATTAATTCAACACCTGAAAGTACATCCACCCAAATTTAATGTTTTAACTTTCCGTTTTTGTGGATTTCCTAGAGCTATTCGTGGTTTGCACTTAATTCAAAAATGGGAAAACGTGTCTACTTTTGAATAAATTACCCCACTTAAAATATCAATACACCTTAAGGTATATCTATCACTAAATCAAAATAATAAAAAACAACAAATAAATAACAACAAAGTGATATTGACAATTAACTAATGTATTGGGTGTAACATCCTATTGTCAAGACAAAATACACTATTGAACCAAATATAAAAAGTTAAAATGGTAATGGTCGACAATTTAACCAACCACTCCTCCAGCAATCCTTAAACATCTTTACACAGAAATGATATCAATTGAGAAACCAATGAAAATCTAGATCCTGGCTTGAGATATGGTAATGCTCACTTCCGTTATATCGTAGCAGTATGCCTTATTGGTTGAGGAAACAGGAGTACATGGAGAAAATCACAGATCTGCCACATTAAACACTGATAAACTTCATCACAAAGTTGTATCGAGTATATATACACCTAACCACTGACTGGAAACAAACTCATAAATTGGGAGAGGGCAAGATTGGACCCATGATTTTAGATCTACCAAAATCTGTCACAAATTGCTCATCCAATATTGCTAATCTATTAAACAACAAATATTTAGATCCACTCCCTAAAATTTTCTGATATGATGCAACGGCAATTAGAAAAGACTATTTGAGTGGTAAACTAAACAAGGCCTTAATTCACAAAAAATATTAAGTGATTTTCATGGGATTAAATTCCATAGTTTCTTATTGACCTGGAAAATTGTGGAAATCCTTAAGGATCTGTTATAATCACGTATCATTAGTTACCTTAACAATAAAATCACCAACAATTAAGCCAGCTTTTTCTGATGGTGAGTTCTTATCAACAGCTTTAACTTTCAGGAATTTACTTCTCTGTTTTCTGACAAAAATAAAATGGTATAACAATACAATTAGTAAATAAATAAAGATTTATATTAATTTCTTTTTTGTGTTGGTGAACTCTGAGTGTTTTGAACCTTTGCTATAAAAATAACTTAATTTTTACCATTTTCTGAGCAGAAAAAATGGGATAAAAATGATATCAGTAAATAAATGAAGTTTTTTTTTTTTATTCCAGTTCTGGGTGAACTCCAAATGTTTTGATATCGTGCTAAAAGAAATAAACAAAATTTTGAATATTCTTCTGATTTTACAATTTCAAAAGTTCAACAATTACTCTGCCATATTAAGGGGGGAGCAAGGTTGGGTCAATATTAGTAAACAATAGATTTGTTGACTGTAATCTTATGAGATATGTTGTAACTGATATTTTAAATGATGGACCATGTCAATATCATCCTACTTAAAACGACTATTTTAGTCTCAGATTTCCTTATAAATCAACTTGAATCAGCAATACTTTTGTTGAGAAACTGGCAGTGAATAATCATAAAACAATTGAACAGCTTAGATTTATTTTCTACATGTCAGTTCTTAAGGAAATGATTATATACCATTCAATGAAGGATCCCTGTTCTAAATATTTTAGAGTTCATCTACCTAATCTATATCAGCACACATAACAACAGATGTGTAAACAAATTATTTTCACTTAATCAAAATTTCGAAAGCATTAACATTTAAAAAATAACCAGAATAAATAAAGCAATCTTTCCTCTTATAGAAATTAGTTTCGCTGTTTCATGATATGTAAAAGAGTAGCGGTAATCAATGATCTTATATAACAATTAATTTATAAATGTTATGGATTACCTATCAAAAATTAATTGTATAAATTGACAATGTTTATCTTAACAATTAAATGTAAAACATGTCAACAAAATATTTTCTACTTATTACTGTTTGTGTGCATATCTGTACAAGGTATCATGTAATGTTAGTATGATCGCTTTGGGTAGATCATGGGACTGCTGAGCCTTCACTTTGGGTGAGGTAGATCATGGGACTGCTGAGCCTCTGTGGGATCAAACCAAAGACTATAGAATTGGTATTTGTTACTTTACCACTAACTACATATGCTGCATTAAGGAGCAAGAGCAAACTGATTGACTTGGAATCAGAATGTGTCGGAGATGAGCGACATGTATACCTGCGGATTGTTGTGTCTGTGAGATACACTACAAAAATCTAACATAGTATATTGGTCTAGCACAAAGCGGACATCATCTCACAGAAATGTTCTTGCCCTGATATAACTGAAAATTCAAGCAGCAGAAAGAACTGTGAATATTTGCAAAACTGAAAATGTAAAGTCCCCATACAAGAGGTTGATTGACTTATTACTGGGTTTGTAACTAGATTAACACGACGGGTGCCACTAGTGGAGCAGGAACTGCTTACCCTTCTGGAGCACCTGAGTTCACCCACGGTTTTTAGTGGGGTCCGTGTTACTCGATCTTTAGTTTTATAAGTATGTTTTGTTGATCGTTGTTTGTCCTTTTGTACTTTTTCTTTTGGCCATTGTGTTGTCTGTTTTTCTTTGATATACGGTTTCTGATTACCCCTTTGGTATCTTCAAACTCTTCTTTGTAATATGGTCTTCACCTAGTAGATTTATTACAATACAAAGCAGAAATGTTGCATGAAAACATTGTTCTATTGTTAGTCACATCTGTACTAACCTATTTGTAGCACATCCTAATTTGAAGTCATGTGCTGGGAAGACTACCATTTCTACCTCCTTTATGTGAAGAGCTTCCTGTTTTTCTCCATTCTGGTGTCCAGATTGCACCATCATGATAATATTCCAGGCATTTCTCATCAAAGTCACAGCTTCAGCATGGGTCATCTGACTAAATGATGTACCATTTACTTCAAGGATTCTATCACCAACTTGTATTCCCTGTTTAAAAGATCAAATATAATTATCACGAGGGCAACGCAAAGCGTGGCGTATCCCCTTGCCTAAACATTTGACCCGGTGACCTTTGACCTTGAAAATCAATAGGGTTCCAGATTCTCTTAAGGACTAAGTATGTACCAAGTTTGGTAAAAATCTATTGAGGAATGATGATTCTAGAGTGTTAACAAGGATGTTATGGAAGGATGGATGGACGGTAGCATTGTGACGGAACAGAAGTTCCTCTATAATATTCATTCCTAAGAAAATTTATTATGTAATAAAAGTTCCAAAAGGAATTTATTTTATGTAATACATGTTCCACTGACATAATAAAAATACCAGTACAATGGAACATGTATTACATAAACTAATTTCCTATTCGGAAATTTTATTTATATAATAAATTTTCTTAGATACAAATATTATAAGGAACAAATAAGTTTAAAATGGAACAAATATTACATAAAATATTTTCCGATCCAGAAATAAATTTGCTAGGTACAAGTATTATATAATATTTATTCTAGTATGTTTAAGTATTATATAATATTTATTCTGGTATGTACAAGTATTATATTAAAGTAACTTTTATTATATCATTTACCTATAATAAATGTACCTCTCAAAAGTGGAACAAATGTCATACAGGTGGAATAAATATTCCATAAGACTTGTTCCATGGAATAAATATTATTCAATTATTTTTTCCTTTTGGAACAAATACTATTAGGAACAAATATATGGTTACAGCGTCGTCCTGAATATAGCTGAAAAATTGCTCGCTGGACGTTAAACATCAATTAATCAATCAACGGTTACAGCGTTACTATATCCCTTCGCAACTTCGTTGGCGAGGAGATAATCACACACAACTTATCTGTATATATGTATTAACTATTGTTCTTCAATTTACGGCTTCTGACTACCCCTTGGCATCTTCAAACTTTTTTTTAGTTATTGTCAGGATTAATTAAATTTATATTTAAGCAGTTAGCAAGACAAAAAATATATATAAGTATGTAATACTGCAAAAACATTTGTTTTTCTTTACTTTTCAATATTTTTATTGCAACATTCAGACCACATTCCCACTGATAATTTAATTCTATATATAATGTATAATATTATTATCAATCCTGTAACATGTGTAACCTGACTGACCCATCAAAATATCTTTATCAGGAATTGAACCCCCCCCCTCCCAATTTAGGGCATTTAACACCATTTTCCAACAATATTTCAATAATATCAGTTTTATTGGTGGAAGAAATCATAGTAGCTGGAGAAAACCACTTGCTTGCATTAAAACAAGAGTTGTTTCAGATATCCGAAAGAATAAAATAATTTGAATATCTACCAATCCATTTCAAGTAAGTTGAGTAACATAAAACCTGTGTTTTTCTTTTAAAGATGACCTTTGCTTCAGGCTTGAATATATTGTGAGAAATAAGTGTTAAATGATATAAAATTAAGTTAGCCAATAACAACTTAAGAATAATTTATGATAAAAATTCTGGTAGGAACAACAGAATATAAATTTCTCACACCTAAATAAACTGACCAAATCTAAGAGTGAATGAGCAAGTGATTATTGTTTAACGTTAAATGAGCAAGTTATCAGCTATATCTTGGCAAGAACAAGTTAGAAGAAGAAATTAGGACTTATTTAAAATAGGGTTGGGGTTATGGTGTTTAATGCCACTTTCAACAATATTTCAGTTATATCGTGGCAGTCACTAGTTTTATTGTTGGAGGAAAACGGAGTACCTGGAGAATTATCAGTACTATTAGTGTGAGCAATTGGGAGAATACAACACTCTAAATGTTAAGAACCCTTGTTTAATAGTCAATAGCCCATTACAAGTGATTGTTGATGACCTTTTAAGAAGCAAACAATTCCAATCCTAATTATTATATCCTGTTTTACCTATGGTAATCTAACCTTCCACCAAGAAGCCAATCCCAGCAGTACGTTTTTGCCTAGATATCTATATTGACTTTTAATTAGCATGTTTTGGTCATGAATATAGATGAAATACTGACAATAAACAACATTCAAGTTGATGGAACCAATTGCAAAGAAACAGTTCTAGAGAAACCAACCTCTATTGTGATGCTACCTTTTTTTAAAAGATCACATCTGTTGGCATAAGGATGATCTTTCAAGGAAGGTGTCACTGTCTTTTACATCAATATCAATTATAAATGAGAGATTGGTCTTATCTTTAATAAAAATTTTAAGATCAATAATAAATTCACATTGTTGTAGAAGTGTATCCTACTTTGTCAACTTTTGATTTTTGGTGTTCTCTAACGTTTATTTACAGTTGTACTATACACTGTACACCTATAGTAAGTAAGTAGACTATACAAAGTTTTTCTCAAACTCATTTTTTGTTTCATGTGGTTGTATATATTACCTGATTATCTGCAGCACAACCCTCATCTACATGATTTACATAGATTTCTGTACCATATTCCTTCCCACCACGAATTCCAATTCCTAGGCTTCCGTTCTGACGCTCAAGAAAAACTCTTTTGATTTCAACGCTTTTTGTTTCTTTTGATACAAATGCTGAAGAATTGGAATCAATTTGTCCATATTGAGGTGTCCACACAAAAACGTCTGAATCGTTGTCTTTCATGTCTATTTGATTGTATGACACAACATCGTCATGTTCACTATAAATACCACTGGTAACACTAGTACCGTGTAACGAACTTTGATCTGTGCTATTTTTTAAACTATTATTATTATTTGCCATGTATAATCTACTATCACTATTAGACGAGACTATTTTAAAGTTCCCAGACTTATCCTTGGCTATAACTTTTGATGATTCTGGCATTGGGTTTCCTGAGTGGTAGATCTGATAATACGCATCATAATGAGGATACTGTAAACTACAAAGTTTGTGGAAGTCTTCCTGCACTGATAATGGCAGTCTTGTACTCAACTCCAGAAGTAACATAATTTTTTCCGTTGAATTAATAATATGTTTAAGTTGCTGACACAACGCTGTTACCGATTTTGATATTTTGAAATTATGCAATGCAATTTTAAATCTTATGCATTCATCTTCAGTCAACAATTGTCGCAATAAATTTCTAAGAATAACATCACCTTTCCGTGAATCTTGAACATCGGCCTGTGACATTGTTCGTCTATAGGCTTTAACAAGTGGTCTCCAGGTCAAATTGTGTTGATAATGTGGTCGTCTCCTTATCTGAAAGTATTCCATTTTTAACGATGTAATCACCATTTAACAATACATAATGAATTAAGGATCAGATAAAAGACGGGTATAAAAAAGAATTCACCTACATTGCTTGACTTAAGAATCAATAAATGTGGACGTCTTGTGATGAAATAATTTTTCCTCCACATGCAATGTTTTCCCAAAACTAAGAAATTATTCAATATAAATCAATAGGATAATTAACCATATTATCAATATCATGAATTATTGGTGAAAGCCGACCGAGACTCTAAAGATAATCAAAAGAAAATGATGTCATACACGTACAAACCCTCTAATCATGGCTATGTGAACTATGGATATTCCTAAATTAGGCGAAAGTCAATATCCACAATCGTAAAAATAGCTAAATCCAAATTATGGAAAGGTCAACAAATAAAAGGTCCAATCATTTACATAAAAATTTTCGAGGGTTTCACTAATTGACAGTGAAATTGGACACTGTCACTACCAATCTAGACAAATATTATTAGTTAATATACATGTATGATGAGATATAATCAATGAACCCATTGGTCACGGGTCATTGGTGACATAAGACAGATGACTTTACACCTGATTTTATCATCATCATCAAGTTAAAACAAAAATGTACCTCTTTAAGGTAAATTGATGATCATTTTCTAGCTCCAGGAAGTATAATGATATAGCAGATTTTTTTTTCTTACATGTGATGTGGCATCTGCTGTTGAAATCATTTTTAAAAATGTGAGATATTTAAGTTGTGGATGTCATTGTTTGAGATAGATTGATGTCTAGAAGGATTTTTAAATTTAGTTGGTGTTTTAAATGTTATGTTGGAATAAACCACCAAATCTACAAATATTGACATCCAATACATGAAAAACAATAATTTCATAGCACTTTTTATTTATATTACCTTATCTTCATCATCATTATCACATCCAGTAAAATTACAAAAGAAAAAGTATCATATGCAGGCCTTTCAATAAGGGGCAGTACCAGGTACTTTAATTACCTGCCTAAAATGGTCTTTGGTACCTCCAGATTTTAAAGAGTGTTGTATAAAATATTCATGAAATTTTTTCAAATTTTAATTAAAAAAAGTACCATCTGTAAATAGTAAAGTACTGGTAGACTTGAAAAATATTAAAAGCCTGTATATATATTTCTCCAATTATTACGGCGTTTTAACCCCGCTGAATCAGTGGTGGAAAAATATGTAGTCCTCTAAGAGGATTAAAATGTCTCATGCCTTTCCTCGCATTAATTTCAAATTTTGAAATAAAGTTCGTGTTAAATAATGGGAGAAACAAATTCTCCTCCAGTTGCCCATGTGGGTTACGATATTTCTCCACTCTCGAGAGTTAAATTATAAATTTTAACCACTCGCCTAACGTTTCGTGGTTAAAATTTTTAATTTAAATCTCTTTAGTGAAGAAATATCGTAACCCACGGGCAACTGAAGGAGAATCTATATGTAAATAATACAGATAATTCATCTATAGTTTAAATAAATTCTCAACTTTTAATCCTTCTTAGTAACTGAAAAACATCCATATTCCAATTTTATTTGAAATTAAGATATTCAATTTATACATTACATAAATGAAATTTAATGAAAAAAAAAGCAACCTTTTTGTCTTATCACATTTGCAAAGATATACATAAAGTACATTTTTTGTTGAATTTCAGTCAGTTACAGGAGTGAAAGACAGGTTTCTTATTTAAAATGTTCAATGGTCTTTAAAACTGGGCTATATCCAGGATTTGTTTTTTTTTCTCTAAGATACAAGTGGGAAAATAATTTATTTGGCAATCTTCTGTCCAAAACTAGAACAAGAATGCCAATAGAACTTCAAACTTTAGAAAACTAAAATTGTTACTATCTAGCAAAAAAAAAAAACATGTAAAAATTGAAATACAAATTACTTGTATTAAAATTGGAACCGATTTAAGTTCAGGATAACATTTTGAAAAATTGTTGTTTTATATTAAATATACATGGAAAATTGGAAGTTTTCGAATAGTTTTGATAAATCAATGTACATACCATGATTTTTAAGCTGTTTCCCATTGTTGTTAAACAAAGATTTTAATATAAATTTTAATTTTTAGAAATTTCAAGTCTTATTTTAATTTTGCAATCAATCAATGCCAGATACATGTATTATTATACCCCCTCTCCCTTATTATCATACCTACAGGTACAATATGGTTGTTATGTAATTAATGTGAACTCTATGTAACAGAAAATATCTTCAGGACAAAATTTGTCAGTCAAATGATTTAAAGTGTTCATAAAATTTGATGAAATGAAATTTTAATAATAATACATGAATAATAAAAAAAAGATAATTATGGACAATAATTTAAATAATCATAGCATTTTTTCTGATCAACCAGCAAGCAATCCGAGACCAGAAAAAGAGAACAAAACAGTGGGGGAAAATGATTCTCTGCAATTATAATTCAAGCTTACGAGGGGGTTCTTCTTTGTTAAAACTAGTATTTGCCAGTTACAGTTTAGAAAAAGAAGAAAGACTTGACAGAATGTAGTATTAGGCATCTAATAAATATAGATTTTCAAAATATGTCTAAAAAGTCGGTTTCTTGCATATTTTGTTTGTAAGGAGCTTAATGGTAGAAATATAATAACTACCTATAAAATTTATCAATGAATAAAATCTAAGATTGTCATCTGTAATATTGAATAATCTTAAATGAAATATGAATATCAGATAACNNNGGGGGGGGGGGGGTTTAAATACAAGTTTAATACTCACTGTAGTAGGGCACACACTTATATTTGTATTCTCTATAGTGGCAGTATAGCCTATTGTTGCTCATGATTATCATTGTGGGGGGTTGTATAGTGATCATATAATTCTTTTTTTTTTTTAAATAAATTGACACAATTTTAGGACTGTTTAAGTTGGAAATCATATATTCCTGAAATGTATCTTTTTAGAAAACCACAATTCAGATTATATCAAATTTAACTATCATAACTACATTTTGTTTGTCAGTATTTACTGTTCTAGTTTTTAAAGATCAGAATTGAATATGGACAGGATGTTGACTCATTTAACAAAAAAAGAAGATGTGATAAAGCAACTCTACAACACTGAGTATGGGTAATAATACAGGGGCGGATCCAGGATTTCAAGTTAGGGGGGGGTGCACTTAAAAAAAATCGCACCGAGCGGAGGGAGGCGCGAAAATGTTGGGGGTATTTCGTGTGAAAAATCATGATTTTATGCAAAAAAATCATATTTTTTCCAATTTTAGGGGGTGCGCCCCCTTGAATCCGCCCCTGTAATAAACACATCAACAAGGTGTAATCACTAGTGTGGCCTTATTGGCTCTGTAGATGCATTTTAGCCCTATGTTCTATTCGCAAGTGGAGATGGTTTAAAAAAAAAAAGAAAGTTTGATCAAGATGAGCTACGAACAGTCAATAATCAATAATTTAAGATAAAAATTTATTGACGGAAATTGGCTTTCAATGTGAAAACATTCAATGGAACAACAAAAGTTTACTATGAATTATGAATGCAAAAATTTATTATTACTTAAATATAGACATAACAAAAGCCACCCAATATAGATCTCAACTGTTATTGATTTTAACAAAATAAATGTTTTCTACCATTAATAAATATTACATTAATAAATATTACACAAAAAAAAGAAGCATTTACAAATCAATTTATTGGTACATAGCATAAACTTACTTTAAACTGTCATAACATCCCCACCATTTCATGTATGAATGAATTCGTTGTAATTCACATGATTTTTTATAAACACATAAATTGTATAAACAGCTGGAAATGATTGGTCAATTAAAGGTAAAACCCGTTTAAATACATGTAGGTGTAAAAAGAATTAAAATTAATATGTACAATCACTTATGAATCAATCTAGCCTATAAAAAATGACCTTCCGTTTTCCAAAATCGGTCAGATGGCCAACTACCCTTATTGTCATTTGTTGTACACCATATGACTAAATTATCCTATTAAATCGGCATATTAAATCAACAATTCTCATAGGTCATCACAGGTGTAAAACTGGACTTAGATCTTTAAACAATTTAATGACATTGTATAACAAAGAAATATGATTTTTAAAAAACAAAATATTTAAACTAACTAGTTAATAATGTTATCTAATTTAGTGGGCGTCTTGAAATTCTAACATCCATTCAGCATTGGAATTCCAAAATAATTTAAATTTAACTTTCTTGATGAACACTTGTTTCAAATACTTCCAGAGATAACGACTTCTCGTGTATACCAACTAATTTTTTCTCGTTTGTTTTTGATTAAAAGATTTGCATTATTTTGTTGCTTAACATAAGGCAGTATATGGTTGGAAATGAACTCTATTTTGCAGCTATTGGATGCCAGCATAATTTACAATTATTGTCTATTTCATTTGGTCTAGGTATAGTGAGTGATTTGTTGAATCTGAAATTGTTTTTGCATTACGAGTAGGTATATCCATATTTATTTGCTTCCAAAATTTATAAAACCAATAAGTTTAAGTTTATAGTGTTTCAAGCCACTTTACAACAATATTTCAGTTATATCGTGGTGGTCAGTTTTATTGGTGGAGGAAACCGGAGTATCCGGAAAAAACCCCACAGAACAGTCGTAAGTTACTGACAAACTTTATCACATAATGTTGTATCGAGTGCCATGAATGGGGTTCAAACTCCCAATTTAGTGGTGATAGGCACTGATTGCACAAGTAGTTGTAAATCCAATTACCATACGATCACGACCACGACAGCCCTGTCTATAAAACAAATATTTTTTTGCAAACAAAAAATGCGTTATTACAACCCTAATTTTCCATTCAGGAAGTGCATGAAGGAATAAAAATATACAATTACCATATTGGAGAAAATCTGGTCTCCTATTGAGGTTAGTTTTTTTTTATTTTAACTACATTTACATTGTGAAAAAACAAAATATATACATAAAAAAATCAAGAGGCAAAGGTGGGACAATAAAATTTCATGTAAAGATGATTTCAACATGGAAGTGAGTGAATATTAATTAAGGTACAACATGTTTATCATTGTTCTTCATCTCATAGTCACTGTCAGATGAGTTTAACTTTTATCTCAATGTTAGTGAGATCATATGGCACATAGTTTGTAGGTATGTGGTAAACCTGAAGTTCTAACCTATGAACGATACACATTTTCTCACATATACAGGGCGAACAGAAATATGGTCAAATATATCATAGAAAAATAATTTTACAAACAGTGCCATCAATGTGCATCGCCACATCAAAACAAAAGAACTATCTTCAATACAGACAATGAACAGGACTCTCATCAAGAACTGAATTATGAGTTAATCAAATGACAAAAGTTACTTTTCTAAAAATTGTATGCATGAAGTAGTCACCATGGCCACCATTAAATATACTCAGGGTACCAGTACCAAGCAGATTAAGGGTACCAGTAAAATGCACAGCTGGTTATTGTACAATAGAGTATGATACAAACATATGTTCTATCGGTAATTGTCTGAGATGTTAATACTCCATTAAGTATACATTATCTACTGTTATTTCAGTGCCACTGCTCTTAAAGTCAATAATATTAATAGTAACACTTGACAAAAAAGATTTGAATCTTTGTAATAATCAAAATTTTAAGTTACAGTTAAGCCCTAAAGGGAGATAATTATCGAGTGACCTGTAGTTTTCTAACTTATAGAAGGAATAATCAGTGAACTGTCTCTGTTCCAAGAATAAAACAGTAACCTTATGATGAGTATACATTCACCTAAGGGGACATAACTCATCTTCAACCATAAAGTTAGTAGTCTAAACTCTATCTTCAACCATAAAGTAGTCTAAATGTCAATAGCTTTAAAAACTACAACTTGGGGCATAGTAAATCATTATATCATCATTAACACAGTATTGAAAGGAGATATATAATCTTATTCTTACACAAAATAGCATTTCACTAGTTTTACCATTATAAATATAAATAAACATGGTACAATGTCCAATAAAAATATCTAATGCTATTTTGTGTATAAATTTTTAATCCTGTAACAGTGTAATCCATTCTACTATTAATACCACATTAAAACATCATGTTTCAGCTGATTTGTGATGACATTCTAGTGTTTACAAAATATAAAATGTAAGACATGTCAATAGCTTTTATACAACCACCATAAAATTTGTGGTCACTTTATGTTATGGAGCTGTCGTCCTTGTTTGTCGTCCGTCTGTAGACAGAATGGTTTCTGTCCGATAACTTAAGTTCTAATTGACGGATACTTCTGAATTTTCAACACTATGATCCTTTTCACTAAATAAAGGCTGGTATTAATTTGGGGTATTGTAGTTCTACCTGTTTCCAAACAAGAGACCCTAAGGCCCAAAACTCAATGTTTCTGATATTTGTACAGAGTTTACTTTTCATCTGATGTTGAGATCTTTTACATGAATTCCTTAGGAAATCCTTTTCAGAAAAATGCATAGCGTTATTATGTAACTATTACTGTTTTTGACATAAAAGGGCCCAAAAGGAGGAAATTTCAAAATTTTAATTTCAATCATCTTCAAGTTCTTCTATTTCTATAAGGGGTCTAACAGGGTCCAAATTTCCAAAATTTCACATATTTGGAAGGCATGAAGAATTTAAAAAAATTTTAACAGGGTTTTTTGTTGTTGAATTTATTGAGATTGAGAGCTTCCGGTAGTATGTCGACAGATTTCCTTAACCTCTTACGTTTTAGGAGATAAACTCAATACAAAGGGGCCAACAAAAGCCAAATTCTAAAATTTGAACTTTCTGATTTTTCAACCAATTTTAATGCAGTTTTTTGCAAAATGATGATTTTTATCATTTATTCATGGCACATTGAAAAAAATGCTATTTTAATTCGAAAAAGGGGTCTAAAATGGGCCTAAATTCTTAAATTTAGCAAATTTGGAAGACATGTAATAACACTAGAAATAGTAAAACAAGACAAATGTCCAGCAATCTACTGTGTCTAATATACTTCCCCTTGTCAACATGTTGCAGTGGGATCATTCTTCGCTCTGTGTAGCCCTTTATCATATATTGTATAATATTTAAATATTTCATTTTTTCGCTGTGAATGTTTCCGGCCTATTTAGGAAAGATTTGTGTGAACTGTCAACCTTCGATTCTTTGTAAAATAATTTTATGGATTTTTTTTTATTTCTTGACATAAAACTTTTGAAGTTTCTTTAATACAATGTTAATATGCATCATTGATTCGTTACAATTTAATAATATTGACCTAACAAAAACACAAAGTTACACTCCAAATTTACTTCTTCAAAATATTTTGTATACACTAACTTGTGCAAACTAATTGTAACATATCTGCAGCTTCTTGCAAAGACAATCCTTTGGTTGAACCCGAGTCGGCCATAAGCCAATGGGACCAATTGCTTCCAATTGTGCCCCACACTTAAGAGGTATAGTGCTGGGGTTATCTACTCTCTTGATGTTCAAGTACACACAACAACAACACACTGCAGGTTTTACAGAGAACAGCATTGGGCCCTGCATCTCACAAGGCCGGCACTGGGTTGAACTATGATTCAAGTCACTCGTTTTTATTTTGACACAATACAATGTACAGGAAGGATTTAATAGAATCAATATTTATGATCAAACTTACTTTATAATAACTTACTTTAAAACCTACACTACATACATAGTAAGTTAATCACATGAACCCTGAACCATTGTCTTTTAAATTTTCTCAATTAGTCATTCATTTTCTTGACATAGTTTTGCAGCTGATATAATATTTCTCATACTATATATAATAACCTTGCTGTAAATGTGCCAAAAATAGTGTCTTTTTGTTTAAAATCTGTCCAAATTTTATTTTATTCAACACAAACAATAAACCACTTCAAGACAAAGAAGAGGCAAATGCTTTGCAAACTTAGAAAAGATTTCCTGTCCTGTATGATGATGTGATGAATGCTATAAGGAGAAATACAACAAATCATCAAATATGCTCAAATGTGTTCTACAATTAAATGCATATCATATTTGTCTTCAATTCAGTCACTACCACCCACACAAGTTTATCAGCTAGAGGCTCACATGAGTCTGTATTGCTCTACTGGAATAGAAGATTTACATACCTATTATCTATGTAGCATATGTTAAATTAACAATTTATAATGTCATTTCCATTACTAGTCTTTTAATTATTTGTTTTAAGTTTTCCCTATGCAGTCTATGTTATACTTCGGATCTCAGGTCTTAGATTCTATAGACCTTATGGAAAATTGTTTTTTTTAACTTTCCCATTTCAATGAATGTTAAACTTTGATTCCTATGGCCTCTGAGTCATCATTTGTTCAAGGTATAATATCTATTTTGATATTTTACCTCAAATACATTTCCATTTCAGGTTATAAAGAACAGTATTTTTATTTTTCCCCTTTGTAGACCATGTAAAAATTTGGACCCTCAAGGTTCAGACCCTGTACACCCTGGCACATTCATTTGTATGAGATTGAATCTGCATATCACAATGATGATTCATACCATGTATAATTGCATTTCCGTTACTGGTTCTTAAGACAATGAATGATATTTTATATTTTCCTTAATTTAACCCAAGTTAAATCTAAGATCCTCAGGACTCGACTTTGTATATACCAGTCTTCGAAATTAGACTTTTGAATTTACTGGCTCAAAAACTTTAAAATTAGAATATTTATATTGATTCTATTGAAAAAATTTGGCAAAAGTCACTGGTCCGAATCAATTTTCACTGGCCGTGGGGCCACCGGACCACTGCTAAAATCGATGACTGATATACCCTACAAACTTCATTTAATTCTACATATTACAATGGTGCCACACACCAAATATTGTAGCATTTTATTGTTGGTTCTTGAGATTCCAAAAGATTTTTTTTTAAAGATTTTCTTAATTTCCATTATTTAGATCTTCTACTACTAAAGAATCAACTTCATATGTATTAATAAATTTGAATATCCTTCTAAGGATCATCTTTGTCAAGCTTGGTTCCATTTGGCAGTGCAGAAATATGCAGGAGAAGTTAAAATTTGAAAAAGTTAACTAATATGACAGACTCCATGTGATACAAAAAAGCCCTGGAGGTGAGCTAAAATCAGACTAACTTGAAAATATCAGTTAGTTCTCGTAATTTATATCTATTACAAGTAAAAATATTTCATCATGAAAAACCATGACTAATCAAATCAACTCAATGCAAAAAGTCTTACCTTAGAGGTATAAAATCTCGGCTTTCGGAGAATATTTTTCATTTTCATGGACATTGTTACAATAATTCCAATGTTACTCGCTATTCACATGAATTAAAAGACGTTGCTATAACAGATTTTGTTATTATATCAAAATGAACAATATTACATTAAATCCATCAATCTGTGTTATAACAAATTATTGAAATGTGTAATGTATTGGAAAACGTTTTATCTATAAATGATAACAGTTTAGTTTGTACCACACTTAAAAAGACCGTGGAAAATACATGCTCTGATTAAACTTTCTTTTGATATTGCTAATTCAGGTATGACACTGAAAATATCCATTAATTTATATTTTATTACTTATATATATATATATTTCATCACTAGTACCTGTATTTTTCATATCCCAAGGTAGATAATTCTTGGTATTGTTCCTGGTTAATTTATAAGGAAGGGTCACAGTCATAAATTTCTTAATTTTACTTTGTATCTTTCAACTGATCTCCACAGGAAAATCCAAACAGAATAATTGATTGTTTTATATATACAGTACCTAGAACAAATCAGTGAAAAGTCATCCAACTGTTCTAAGCCTACTACATTTTTAATAAAGCTCCATATCCCATTAAACTCAGTGACTTGTTCTTCATGTGAAACCAAATATGAACGTAACAAATTCTGGGTTTTTGCAGGGAAATCTCTTGTCTAGTGATACCTGTCTAATCTGGGCCCTGTATAAACCAAACTTTAAATAAAGTCTCAATGTAGGAAATCTTTGTTACTTTAACCTGTATAAATGAAACACCTGTCTATTCCAAACACAAAAGTTGGTCCCTTGGTCAAGGTTCAGTTTAGACAGTTCTCACTGTATTATAATTCTTCAATACCATAATGAAATGTATGCTACACTGTTGACTCCCAAAAATATATCTCCCCTTTTACTTAAAGAAGAATTTGAAACATAATGGTCCATTGTTGAACTTATGATTAAGCTAATCATATGATTAGCCCTAATTACATTTTTAATTCCTAATCACAGATGTTCAGATTGTATCTCAATATATGGTAATCATTTTTAAAAGCACATAACTCGATGGAAAAAAATAATCTGCTAAAAACTGAGTTGTTCATTGTCATATGGTAACAAAACAAGCAAATCATAACAGATATTTTTTTTTAAATAATTTTACTTTTTAAAACATTATTTTTATCACCCATCTATTAATTCTAGATCAACAGTCATTGAATACATACATGTAGATGTAATAACTGAAATAGAATAATACATTTCAAACTTTTCCAACCCAAAGAAATTTCAAAAGAAACAGAAAACTGTGCACAGCCAATGTATAATTATTTTGGACATGAATAAACAAATTTAAGTGACTTGGTTTTCCATTTAAAATAGTCTCCAGCAAGTAAACATTAAAATTATGACAATAAATGTTATTTATGACTATGGAATAAAGATATCATCATAATTCATTCATGGCTATTTTTTTAATTCATTGACAATGCATGGGAACTTGCAATACCCTTTTAATCTGGTAATAAATGTGAAATGTTAAAAGGCCACAGTTTCAAACGGATGCATTATTGATACTAAGGGGATGTAAAAGAAATTAACATGCATAAAAGTGCTATTGATGTATCACTACAAAATTCCAAATAAGAATACAAAATTATTTGTGGCATGAAGTGGTCCTTTGAACATTTTTTAGGTTATCATCATGGATGAACTTCTCATCTTCGGACTAAAGGGACATATTTTTTAATTATCTCGAGTCATCCACAAAGTCATCAAAATTGATTTCCAGTACATTATTCCTGTTTATATCTAAGAATGAACACTGATACTGCTACATGAATTTATCAAATATCTTTAAACTTTCTTTACAATGGTAGTGGATTTACAACTACATGTGCAATCAGTGCCTATCACCACTAAAGTTGTAAGTTCAAACCCTGTTCATGGCGAGGTGTACTCGATACAACATTATGCGATAAAGTTTGTCTGTGACTTGTGACAGGTCGGTGGTTTTCTCTCAGTATGCCTGTTTCCTCCACCAAAACTGATCACCACGATATAACTGAAATATTGTTGAAAGTGGCATTAAACACCATAAACCAAACAAAATTTCTTCACAATTTATCTTAAAATGCTCCCATTTCAGTCTATGTCTGTTGTCAGATCCCATGGCTTCTATTTGTATTAATTGAATCTTTAAATTGCCAGGATCACTTAAATTCCATTGTTATTTTTGTATAATATCCTTAAACTTCTTTTCTAATTGCACCTTATTTTAAATTTGTATGCCCTAATTCTTGTAACGAAGACCACTTGTCATTTATTTCTATAAATATATATATCGTGATAATACGTCAGGTAAATTATCATTACATTTTCCTTGATAGCTCTTCAAAAATCTTATTTCCTTTGTAGCCTTTTGGTAAATTTTAGACCCTTGAGATTGGAACACATATACTTTGGGGTTTTAACTTGAACGCACTTGATTTACAAAAAAAAAAGAAAAAAAAAAGAAAAGCTCATGCCAAAAAAAAACGCGAGTCTATATTGCTCACCTGGTTGTAAATCAATTTACTTTTAATAATTATTTATATACATAGTGCAATCAGTTTTGTGGAGGATATTATTGTAACATTCATTTCTCCATTGGATATATTAAACTTTTCTATAGCACTTTGCAGCCATGTTTTTTTCAAATCCTGGTGGTCATATTTGAAACGGGAAATTATTGAAAAGTTGAGACCTCAACATTTTTATGATAAGGAATGTAACCATAAGGATTTTTTTTTTCAAAAGCATCAAATGATTTCTGAGATAGATCTTGTACCAAAGTCAAACAGTCTGTGTTTGATGTACACGATCTATCAAATTTAATATATTTTTTCCATTGGAAAACCCAGGTAATAATTACATATGAAAGAAATAGATCAATTTTCAAAACACGTGTAAGCATTCACTATTCAAAGATATGAGGGAGAAAAACTAATTGTGTACTTTACAAAACAAGCGTAACAAATACAATACAAAATGTACCCTGTAATTTTAAAAGTAGACCATATTCTACAACTATAGAATACAACAATGAATATATCCCTCTCTTTGTTAGTTGCCATTTAAATCATTCATCATTGTGTTTTTATTTAAAAAATAAAGATTCAAATAAACCAGAATTTGAAAAAAGAAAATGACATGGCCAGATAACTCTGTCAAGACACTTTTAATCCCCTACAAATTCCCACATGCAATGTTTTTATGTTAAAAAAAAACATTTGATAATTTATATTCATAATTTTTATTTTACTATATTTTATCCCCATTTAGTAACTTTGATACATGCTAAAACATTTTGGAGATTGTCATGGTTGTAATTGTATGGCAGTTGGATTTTCAGCTACCAATGCAATCTGACCTGGTATACTCTATAAAACCTTATTTATACAGAATTTCAGTGATTGCAGTAGGTCTACACTTTTCACTGGATATTGTGATTTCTAACACAAATAAAACTGCCCTTCAAGATATATAACTGAAATGCTGGAAGTAGTGTTAAACACTCATAACTCCTTTTCTCTGTTGTAGAATTTTCTGCATTTTTTTTCACCTACTTGTACTTGCCCGAAAGCCAAAATTAGAAAAATTTTCTATTTATTCAAACAAATTCTTTCATAATTTTCACTTCAGCTTTACTTGTCCCAGGTGTGGGGAAAGTGGGTTAGCACGAAGACTATATAAACATTCAGATTTATATGTGTATTTAAATGTTTCAAGATAGCTTTAGATTGTACATGCACTATAGTCTATTTTTAAATACACTGAACCTACATGTATACTAAACCAAATGGTTTTTCCAGCATTTCTTTTCCACAATATAATTTAATGTTGTGGTCGTGATTGTATGGTAGTTGGATTTACAACCCTGAAATTTGAGGAAACCAGACCAATAAAAAATCTGGTTACTGTGACTACAACAAAAGTCAGAAACAATGTAAGAAAATCTGTAATTAATTTTAAAAACAGCGATCAACACAGCAGAATTTTGAGGAAACCAGATCAATAAAAAATCTGTTTAATCTTTAATTAACTTTAAAAACAGTCAATGCTGCAGTATGATCGACAAAAAATCAAAATGTCCACCAACAAGTCAAAAACTAGATCAGGTCATTATGATCTTTCTAAAAATGACTTGTAATTCCATATATTAACATTATATTATAATCCTGTTAAACAAAAATATGTTGACCAAGTTTTTTTCCCTCTCCTTAAATATAGCATAGCACTAATGATAAATCTTGCTAAATAAATTAAAAAAAACAACAAAAAACAATTTTTAATAAGCAAGCAGTTTTTATTAAACTGCTTTTGTAAAATTTCAGGTCACGATGATCAAATAATGTTAGAGTATGTCAAGAGTACTTCCTATATAAGTATTATCATATGTAATCAATTTGAAGAAATTATGAAAAGAGAATTTAAATAGTGATGGTAAACAAATACACCAATATCAACAAAATGAACAGCCACTTCTCACCTCAAACCATTGAACACAAGGACCATGACATACGGAATTTGAAATCTGGGTAAAAATATGTATTACCATGCTAGGGGGAAAATATACATAATGTTAATTTTATGCTATCTTTAACTTTCAATAGGAACTCTAGATTTATTGATTCATGCTGATTAAACAAATTCCTTGTGGAAACTTGGGATAGCAACTTTATGATTGTGAAAGAGAAAGATAAAGATATAGTTTGTAGCTCACCTGAGATCCTTGTAGGATGAAATTTTGATGAATCCCAATGAAAAAGTCACAGGCCCAATAGGACATTCTTTGTTATATTTTGTAAAAAATGGTGAGTCACAAACAAACGTGATGAGTCCAGGACTCCCTTAGACGAGTTGCAAGTATATATATTTCAAAAAAAAAATCACTAATAACTGGTCAATGGTAAAATGACCAAACAAAACTCTTATCAACAACTAATCTTGACTTATACAAATACTAAATTCTGCATTTCAGACCTCAAAAATGTTTGAAACACAGAAAGAAACAAGCAAACATTTTTTTGCAAGACTTGGGAATCGAACTATGGGCTAACATTGTAGAGTGTAAAACAAATAAATACAAGTACTTTGTGTTTACACTCCTAAAATTAAATTACAGGGCTAAATATATAATCTGAAATTAAATATTGTGGTATTTTTAATATTTCCAAGGTTTAATTATTTCATAATGCTAAAAGTTAATACGGTCAAAATTAAACATTAGCCAGAACATATCACCCATTAAGCATTTTGTTTCAGATGAATGGACAGAATAAGCAACAACTATAGGTTCCCCACGAAGAAGAACAATTTTAATTAAACTATGTGATTATTTATGTGATCAGATTAATATAGGAAACTCCATAAAAATACCTACTAATTACTCACTTCTAATTACTTTCCAGTTGACTTACAATATTGAAAAAAAAGAATATTAAAGTCTATTAATCTATGTATTATATTCTATATGTGAAGTGTCTGTCTATAAGCATTTAAGTTAATGCCTTTACAATGTTAAACAATATAGTTTTCTCTCCTGATGAAAGAAAATTAAATACAACAATAAAATTTCTAAGGTATTTTAAGACTAATTTTCTGAAAATTAATCTTATTTTAATTGGCAATTAGTGAAATATGTAACTTACAGTTGTACTTGACCCATTAACTTCAAAAATAAGTCCAGATTAAGCAGATTTTTAGGTCTTTGTTATAAAAAAAACGTCGGTAAAGCATGAAATATGAGCTACAGCGATATATTTATAGGTCTATAAGACTAAGAGTAAAACAAGAAGTGATACATGTAAATTCTCCTTCTGCTAGTACCAGTGAATTACGATATTTCTCCACTCGAATGGAGAAATATCGCAATCCACTTGTGGCAGAAGGAAAATCTGTTTCTCCTATGATTCAAAACATTCAAAAAAAAATTAAGTTGTTAATTTTTATCGTTAACATTTGTCAAAAAGAAATTGGAAAGAATTCGCATGGAATAATTTAACTACCATGGCAATTACAGACATTTAACCAAGTGCTTAAACATGCTAAGAGCAGGAGAAAAAAAAATTCTACTAATACTATACAAAGGCAGAAATTATTATGCCAAAGCAATACTGTATTTACTGCATTAAAAGGTCTAAAGTTTGTATAGCTACTTCGCATGCAAGGTCAAAATTGAAAACATTTTCTTTTAAAAGTTACAAATGAATAGGGTTTGGTTTATGGTGTTTAATGCCACTTTCAACAATATTTCAGTTATATCGTGGTGGTCAGCTTTATTGGTGGAGGAGACCGTAGAAAAGCACAACCCTGTCGCAAGTCACTGACAAGCTTTATCACTCATTGTTATATCGAGTCCACCTCATCTGAGTGGGGTTCGAACTCACAACATTAGCAGTGATAGGCACTCATTGCATAGATAGTTATAGTAGAGACTGGTTAATAAATGTCACAGACAACCTCATTAAAAAAAAGATTCATTTTTAAAAGACAAACTGTTATGCTGGATTTTAGAATAATAAAAAGCTTAAAACGAATCTTTTTTTCTTCTTTTTAAATACATGTATCATTCTAAAAGGTTATAAAACAATAAGTTGTAGATTTTGAAAATAAAAAAATCAATAAAAAGCCATTGTGGTTTATTAAATATAGAATAAATACAATTTCATCAAAAAAGGCATTTAAATTAACAAAACTTTGGTATTATAGAAATTGTATGAACCAGTTTAACAACTCCTAGTAAAATCAATTACAATGTTAATTAAACAATGTAACAAATATAGCTGCTTACCCAAGATGGGTCTCTCAACGATCGGGTAATGCACTGTGTATTTATCTTTATTCTGGTAAAGCCATAGTACCAATAATGTACAGAGTAAATCACAGATTTGTGTAATGCCTGTCTTTACCAGTTGAACAACTTTGTAATGAAGATTTAATCAGAACTAACATTTACTTTTAAGGTTCTATACACTGATCATTTGTTCCATCTGAGTGCTATTTAAAACACAGTTTGAAGTTTTCTTGTGTTAAATTCTATTGTATGAGGTCAGTGATATAATAGAATATTCATTTTGAATGACACCTAAATGAACATATGAAATAATATAAGAATGAACAAATAAAGAAAAAAATGGATAAGATTTTAATCCTTTAAGAAAACTGGCTTAAATCGTACAATAAATATAATATATATGACATCTTATTAAATATTTAACCTTCTAATAGATAATGGGGTGACACTCCTTCAATTAAATGTCCCATAGATTAACCTAAACAATATTTATATCATTAGGTAGATTATGCAAGATTTTTTTTTTATAATCTTACAGAATTCATACTTCAAATAAATGACTGAGATAATTTTTATTTATATAAACTATATATTACATTATTGGTGTTTAACATCACTTCCATCAATTATAATCATATCTGTCTGTTTTATTGGTGGAGGAACGTGGAGTACAACGGCAGTGAACACCACCAATCTCAAGTTCTTAAAGTCACAGACAAAATTCCTCACATAAAATTGTAATAAACTGAAACCTTAGTGGAGATTTAAAGAATCTGTATCAGACTGGGTTAAAAATGTCCAGCTCAGGCATCCATCACATATCAGGTTGGCCCATTGTTCATTAAAATGTTGCTTATCTGTGCAGCTCACAGGGAATTACCCAAATGCCCCACATGGCCAGGCCGCCTCTACACTATATACTTCAGTAGATATAAAGGCAATTACCATAGGATCATACGTAGATGCCATGATATAGCTGAAATACAATCAATCAATCAAATAAAAAATTATTGATACTAGTACTCTTGTATTCTGTAAGTAACTTTCTTAGATAATTTGTAGTAAAAGCATGGTCCCTTAATTATAGTACAGTACCGGTAATAAGCTTGTTATAATACCGCAGATAACTTAATAAGAAAACTAAAATTGTTGTTTCCTTCAAAAGAAATACTCCAGTCAGTTGAAAAGTTGTTTTAATTCAATTCATTATAACTTTTTATTCATAAATAACTTATTATTTAAAAAAAAAGCACCTTTATTAACATTAATATTTCAAAGCGGGAGTTTTTAGTCTCCCGCGCGGGAGGCACATTCTTTGAGGGAGGCCGAGCTCAAAAGCGGGAATCTCCCGCGAAATGCGGGAGGGTTAACAGGTATGTCATTAATATACCCAATTAAAAATGTGAATATTTGGAATTTCCTGTCGTAGTGTAAGCGGCCATGACACCTATTCATGTGACGTCACAGGTCCGGATCATGTTAGTTGAATAAATAACATGTATCTGACTCTTCCCAACATCGTGCCGTTTGGTTATGTTTTAATATTAGATCAACTTCAATACAATGTTTATAATCGTATATCGTTCTAATTTTTGTTCTTAATATTCCCATCCGATGTTACATTTTCATAAAACAAATGAGTTTATTTGTATCGGGAGGGGAGAGGGTCTACGTATAATTTCATGTTTTACATGATTGGCCGTATAGTTTAAATAACTGTTAGTTTTAACTCATTTTATGCGTACATATGCTTTTTTTTCTTTTTTGTCCCCAATGCTGTCATACTTTCCCGTGTTTTTTTAGGTCACTGGTTGATGTGTTGACAAGGGTAATTACACAAAAAAATTCTTCTCACATATTCCCTTTTAATTTCGTTAGTGCAATAAAATGCTTAACATAAAGTCATAATGATTTTGTAAATATCAAAAGATCAATATACAATGTTATTTTACGAATTACATAATTTTTAATGATAAAATTGCAACTGATCAATGCTGATATAATATACGATACCGACACTAATACGTCACGGCCCTTTCGGAAGAGCTTTAATTGCAGGTATAATCCGAGAATGAATTATGTCCCTTGTCTCCTTAGAATTGTAGAGTGTTGAAAAATGGCGACCCCCATTGCTTGGTGCAACAGGCAACTTCAATCACCAAATTCTACCTTACGGTATATTATTTGTAAAATTCATTAACACAAATGTCTTTTAGTTACTGTCATTTAAATATTCACGCTAACTTGTTAAGACCATGGAGTTTTCCTTTAAACATAGTATAAATTAAGGAAATGAAATTCCTTTTTAAATTGGGGGTTAGGGTTATGGTGCTTTAACTCCACAGTTTAAATTGATATGACATATATTTAAAATAAAGTAACAATAAAATGAAGAACAAAAAATACCACACTATCGGAACAATTCCAAAATCCATTGAATAATACTAGATTGGGGAAAAATTGATATCTTTAAACACATGTAATTAAGTTGTTTGTTTGTTTGTTTGATGGTGTTTAACGTCACTTTCAACAATATTTCAGTTATATCATGGCAGTCAGTTTTATTGGAGGAGAAAACATGAGGACCTGGAGAAAACCACCAACCTGTCCCAAGTCACTGACAAACTTTTTCACACAATATTGGACACCTCTCCCTGATCGAGATTCGAACCCAGAACATCAGTGGTGATAGACACTGATTGCATCGGTAGTTGTAAATCCATTACCCGTAGTTGTAAATCCAACTACCATACGATCACGGTCACGACAGCCCCCACATGCACATGTAATTAAGCTTTTAAATATTGTCTTGATAATATTATATAAAAGACAAGCAATAACTTTTTTCTGTTTTTCCGAAATGCACCATTAAGTGAAAAGTACGCTTGTGAATTTTTTTTTATTCCGTCTACTTTAGAGTAGTACAGCAAAAATGATTCTAATACTGCTTTCCTAGACGGACATTAAGTGATGATATCAGTCATTGGTATCTTCTATAACTTAACTTACCCTATATATCTTAATCTTCAGCTAAATATAGCATACTATTCCAATATTCTTTCTTCAAATTGTAGAAAAATTTTCTGAAGTATACAAAAGTATGAAACAATATTTTGATATGAACATAACCAGTTTTACAACATTAAACAGAAATATACTGTTACAAGAAGTGTGTAACATGAAAGATTGAACACAGATTATCAGGGGTCTTTGTAAGGAGTTATACTACCCAAGTCTGTAGACAAAAGCCGCTAAAATATGAACAAGGACAAACACGCTCATATTTCTTCATTTGTTTTTTTGCCGTCATACCTTGTTAAATGTAATAAAGATTTTTTAATTCTTTAATCTTTAAATAACCAAACAACCTTTATATTAATTTTAAAGTTAATTACTTTATGTACTTTAAAAATTCTAAACAATGTGTTCTAAAAATAGCTGATGCAGATAAACCAGATACATTACTATAGTACTTCATCCAATCATTAACCTTCCATTTTATCATTTTCCATTTTAATAATTATTCAAAGAGAGGCCACACAAGAGGAAAGCACATTGTGTGTAAAAATCCTTTAATGTACAGAACAAATTAATCTCTTTCATTTGTTTCCCATATTTTTCAACCAATCAACATACTGAACATGATTTTATTTATATCTTTGAAAACTGAAAAATTACAAAACAATTAATTTGACTCCAAAGTCTTTTGGAGACACATTTAATATACATACTATTGAACCAAGTACTTGTCATATTCAATTTAATATCTATCTTCAAAATTAATTTTTTATTACTTTACTTCAAATAAGTTTTGGATCCTTATTTTTCATTTAGATATTAAATATTTCTATATTATTCATGATTCAATTTATTTAGATTTAATTGAATTTGAAAATATCAGTAATTTGTCCAAAAAAATACCTATGGTTCCTGCTCACCCTACCAACTCTAATTTTTAGTGCATACCCTGAAGTTTTAATTGGCATTTTTAGACTAGTACTGTGAAAGTCAGATTGTTGTCGTGTATAATCTAGGTAACAATATAAAAAAAAGTTCTGCCTACCTACCCTTTTCATTTCAAGAATACTAGAGGAAACACTGGTATTTTTTCTTTGGCGGTAAACTTCTTCAGAATATTTCCAAGTAAAGTCATACTTGAAATATGGGAGATAACTCCACATGAAAAACAGCCAATATAGAAGCATCTGAACACTGGAAAAAAAAGAACCAATAAAAAGTCTGGGAATCTGGTTTACATTTGAAACTAAAATATAATACAATACTGATAGCATAAATTAATGAAATGAATTATTGTTAATGACCAAACATGTTTGCTGCTCTCTGTACATTTCAATGCTATAGAATAAAAAGAAATGCTTTTTTATATTGTTGCCTTAATGGCTTATCTTCCATTTTTAACAGTATGACCTAAAAGTATACAAGGATTAGAGAGGAAATGTATTGGAAGCACTTTTATAGTGAGTTAGTGAGTGATTGTTGTTTAACGCTATTTCAGCAATTTGTCGGCTATATCATGGCGAGAACACGTTAATTTTCAATGAGATGATGAGGAGGTCCGCTTTGTACTAGACCAACATGCCAAGTTGGAGTTTTATAGCGCTAGCTCACTGAAACAACAGTCCGATGGTAGACATGTCGCTCCACTTGGACACATTATTCTGATTCCGAGCAGAGTCTTTGCTCATTCTCCTTTATGCCGCGTGCTTAGCAGAGAAGCAACAAATACCAATTTCATAGTCTTCGGTTCGACCCGACTGGGGCTTGAACCCATGATCTACCACACTCAAGGTGAGCAAGAACCCATGATCTACCACACTCGAGGCGAGCACGAACCCATGATCTACCACACTCGAGGCAAGCACAACCCATGATCTACCACACTCGAGGCGAGCACAACCCATGATCTACCACACTCGAGGCGAGCACAACCCATGATCTACCACACTCGAGGCGAGAACGATAACCATTACACCACTGATGCAGTTATATATATCATTTATAAGACTGATACAGCGTATATGAATAGCCCCAGCTGGTGTTCATGGAACTGTAGATAAATTTTGACTGTTGATTTCTATTAGCCATTTCCTTTCCTGATCTAATCTACCAATTCTGTTCATCTTGATTTCCCAGGAAAAATTTATTAATAGGTACCCCATATATTTCTAAAATATGAAACATAGTGAGGGTTACTGATGTCCCAAGTGCAGGCTTTGAAAAGTTAAGGGGTTGCATAATTAATTTTGCCCACTACCACCTCCCCCCCCCCTTTTTGGTATTCCTGATCTAATCTACCAATTCTGTTTATCTTGATTTCCCAGGAAAAATATATTAATAGGTACCCTATATATTTCTTAAATATGAAACATAGTGAGGGTTATTGTGCAGGATTTGAAAAGCAATCTGTCAAGCACTTTTTGGCTTAAGAAAAAAAGGAAATCAGGAGGGTTTTTAATAATAAAAAAACATAAATAAAAAAAAATGGCTGCCTTCCTCCTCTCCAAGTAAGAGCCTTCAGGCCATAATGGTGTTTTTGATTCCAGATGAAGGTCATTCAGAATGTCAGAATGTAATTGGCAGGCTAAAAGGTCTTACTTAGGCCATTTTCTCACCTCCTTTTATCGATAAGATGCTTTGCACTAAAATAATTTCAACATATTATTATTATGTTGTTTTTTTTTTTGTGGGAAAAAAGTTCAAAATCAGGAGTTATCAGGAGTTTATCTAACAAATTCAGGAAAAAATCAGGAACAGCTCAAAATCAGGAAAAATAAGGAAAATCAGGAGTCACTTGACAGACTGGAAAAGTTATGGGGTTGCAAAAATAATCTTGCCCCCCCCTTTTTGGTATTAAATTTAAGGAAGTTTTTTTTGGACTAAATAGTATGGAAGCAGATACTGTCCATTTAGCCAAGGGTGCAAGGATAAGGATATGCTTTGAAACCATGACTTTTTCTTTATTGCTGCAGTTTGTTTGAAAACTTACCAGACAAACTGACTGGTCGGAACTCTATCTATGCAGAAACGTAAATCAAGC